>NDXB01014761.1:0-24810 GCA_002631895.1 Agapornis roseicollis
TCTTGTAGGCAGGAAAGGGTATCATAGAATCATAGAATAGTTAGAGTTCGAAAGGACCTTAAGATATCTGGTTCCAACCCCCCTGCCATAAGCAGGGACACCTCACGCTAAACCATGTCACCCAAGGCTTCATCCAACCTTGAACACTGCCAGGGATCGATCATTCACAATTTCCTTGGGCAACTAATTCCAAAGCCTCATCACCCTAACAGGAAAGAATTTCTTCCTTATATACAATCTGAACCTCCCCTGTTTAAGTTTTGACCCCTTACCCCTTGTCCTGTCACTACAGTCCCTAACGAAGACTCCCTCCCCAGCATCCCTATAGTCCCCCTTCAGATACTGCAAGGCTGCTATGAGGTCTCCACGCAGCCTTCTCTTCTCCATGCTGAACAGCCCCAACTCTCTCAGCCTGTCTTTGTATGGGAGATGCTCCAGTCCCCTGATCATCTTCGTGGCCCTCCTCTGGACTTGTTCCAGCAGTTCCACGTCCTTTTTATGTTGAGGACACCAGAACTGCACACAATACTCCAAGCGAGGTCTCATGAGAGCAGAGTAGAGGGGCAGGATCACCTCCTTCGACCTGCTGTTCACGTTCCTTTTGATGCAGCCCAGGGTTTCTGGGCTGCAAGCGCACACTGTCAGCTCACGTTCATTTTCTCATCGACCACCACCCTCAAGTCCTTCTGCGCAGGGCTGCTCTGAATATCGCTTCTCTACCCAACCTGTAGTTGTGCCTGGGATTGCTCTAACCCAGGTGTATGTACCTACTAAAGAGCTGTTTCTCATTGTTGCAAACTAATGACCTTTTAAGACTGCGCAAAACCATGAAAACTCTTTTTTGTTCCCAAACAGGTGAATGTTCCTAAAATTTCACTGTGATATGCTACCACACATTTATGAACAGATGTGAAGACACCGTTCTCAACATAAAATTCAAAAATAACCACAAAGAGAAAATATGATGCCTGGGGAAAATTGATACAGTATCTGTCTTGAAAAAGAATATGTCAGGCTCATTGTAAACCAACGGTGTTTTAAGAAAACAAAGAAGCTGAGTTTTTCTGTTAACAATCCACCATGCTTAATTTTAACTCCCTTCCCTTATAACACATTGTGACACCTACCATGTGGCATTTCTATTCACTCAAAACCACTAAAGTAGGACTAGAACTCTGAGGGACTAACATAACTATTCACAGTTAAATATGGCCTCTGCCAGAAATACAACAAAATTAGCGAAGTGATTACTGGAAGTTTACATTCTGGTCTTCCTGGATAAACAAAATTATTCAATTCCCAGGACTGCAAACACTTAAATTACCTTCCTATTGAAAGTCAATGTTTACATTTCTTAAAATACTAGAGCATATTAGCTTCCTGCAAGTCATTTTCTCACTCTGAGATCCAGACAGCATACAAGAATACAGCACCAGTTTTTTAACACTGCTTGCAGAAGTTGTGTCTCATACTGCTAAAAGATTCAGCAGGATTGCTTTAATTATGCATTTTTCCTTTCTTTGACTGACAGGCTCATATCCATTAGCTGCTGCTTCTTGCCTTTGTATCTCCATTATTCCCACTTAACTGTGAAATATCTCAAGAAAGAAGGTTTTTTTTTTCAAGTGACTGAAGTCAGCACTTACCTGCTGGATCCCATATGTCCAGCCTTGCCTTATACGGTCCCTTGCCCACACATTGTGTGCATTCTCTGCTAGCTTATCTACCATAGCTTCTTGAGAGGGGGTCAGCTTGATAAAACTCAGATCCATGGGAGCAGGCTTATATCCACTCAACAACTGGTAGCTGGCAAAAAACACAGAACTTGTTATATTAATAAAATCACTTTAAATAAAATTATAAAAAAACCCCAAAATTTAAATTATTAGGAAATGCAAAGGAAAGAAGTGACATATATGTAATTTATCTACATAAATCTGCCTTTGAACACTACTACTAATAATAATGCACTGACATATGACTTTGTTTCAAGCTCAACAGAATGAAGTAGCTGGGAATAAAAGCTACCCAAATAGTCTGAACTAAAAGAATATTAAAGTATTAGTACTTTCACATATTTAAAGCAGTAGATTAAGATGCGGCTTATCTAAATACTTTAGAAACACTATTTAGTTTTAGTTTACCTCTGAGCACTTCACAATATTTATATAAATTCTATCTATCTCCTACTGAAGCAAGAAAACATATTCTTGATCATATACAGGGATGTGAGAGACACAGAAGGCCAAATGGCTTACTCGTGATTACATATTAATTCCATGTAATAAAATTTGTCCTCATAATATTTCATACCCTAACAATCCTTCAAATTATAGAAGTAAACATTTGAAATTTGAGTGTGGCTTAGAACTGAGAGACAGCTTCCTCACTAATTTTAGCACTTTTAAGAACAAAGTGTCGTTTACTTTCATCAAGTTGTTCCCACCAAATTAATTATAGTAATATCCTACTTCACTCATGACCAAACCTTCCACATTAAAGGACATAATGCATGTGATGAGGGATGAAGCACATCAGCACTTACTAAATTTACAACAAAAAGCTATGACACTATGTGTCACCACCATGGCGGTGGACACTGATGAGGGAAGATGCAAAGGAAGGGGAGCAGGAAAAGGACAGCAGGGATGGAGGACAGATATCCAGAGGCTGTACTGGGTGTCTGTGCCCAGGTGCTGGTGGGGCTGCTGCAGAGCGGCCTTTGTGAGGAGAGGCCAGGGCTGCTCTGTGCTGGACACAGCCAGCTCCAAAAGGGACCTGCCACAGGCCAAAGCAGAACCCTTCAACCACACAGGTGGCATTTCTGGGAAAGCATTTTTAAGAAAGGGCAAAATTCTACAAGGGCAGAGGGGAGTGAGGGGAAAAATGTGATAAATAGCCTGGCACACACCAAGGCTGGTGGCAGGAGGAATGGAGATGCTTCAACTGCCAGAACTGGTGCTTCCCTGCAGCCCCAGGAGAGACCAGGCTGGAGCTGATGGATGTGCCCAGCATATCCAAGAGTATTTCTCCGCAAGCATACTGACAAAACAAAGAGCTATTTTGGTCATAAAGAAAGGGGTCTGTAGAAAATAAACAACATTGTCTCACTGAAATTATATGTGCTGGGTTGTTTAAAGAATTGTTAGTTTAAATAATTGCATATTTTCTGTACAACTTTGTCATTTTCTTGTATTTTCTTTATTTGGTCTGGCAGGCAGAAATCCAGAAAAAGAAACAGTATTTATCCCCATTTATATTATAAAATATTCAAATACTTTACAAATCTTAATTAATTTTCTTCCAAAATAACTACTCTAAACCCCATTTGAACAAATTATTGATTGAATAAAACAAGCAAGTATTTAAGGGGGATTATCATCTATAAACATGAGGTTGGACCTTCCCTCAAAATTATCACACTAAGAAACAAAGTTTAAAAACAATTCAAGAACATCAGTCAAAAAATCAACCATTCATATAGCTACCAGTTAGCAAATTTCTTACAGAATTAAGCAGTTGGCAGTTGTGCTCCTATCTCCCATGTGCCAGCTAAACTGTCCTCATGGTTACCTGTCCTCAGGTAACTGTGAAGTCTCTTCTAGTGAGATGAGTGAAACCAGACAGTAATGAAAATAGCAAATCATACAGAATTAACACATCTGTCCCGCTGGCAATTACTGTGCTCTTTCCTGTCACAGTCCCTTGCACAAGTGCTACATTGTGCATATAAAAGCTATGATAGCCAAAGCTACTTTGATAGAAGAGCAGGGTCAAAGAGCAGGGGTCTCAAAGGATAGAATCATAGAATAGTTAGGGTTGGAAAGGACCTTAAGATCATCTAGTTCCAACCACCGTAAACAGGGACACCTCACACTAAACCATGTCACCCAAGGCATCGTCCAACCTGGCCTTGAACGCTGACAGGGATGGAGCACTCACAACCTCCCTGACCAACCCATTCCAGTGCCTCACCACCCTAACAGGAAAGAATTTCTTCCTTATATCCAATCTAAACCTCCCCTGTTTAAGTTTTAACCCATTACTCCTTGTCTTGTCACTACAGTCCCTAATGAAGAGTCCCTCCGAAGCACCCCTACAGACCCCCTTCAGATACTGGAAGGCTGCTATGAGGTCTTCACACAGCCTTCTCTTCTCCAGGCTGAACAGCCCCAACTTTCCCAGCCTGTCTTTGTATTGAACTGCGCACAACACTCCAGGTGAGGTCTTACAAGAGCAGAGTAGAGGGGTGCTCTAAATTTATTCATAGAGGATGTGTGCACTGTATTTTGGGATGCAAATGAATACTCATCAAGGATAAGTATCCATGGACACTTAGGAAAATAACAAAAGCATATTGTGTGTACAAATTCAGGCTGGAGACTTGTCTTTAGCTGCAGGCCAAAGCTACTAGTTAAAACATGTATTTAAAATCCCAGCTCCTCCCTGTTCATATGCTCATCTGTATCTTACTGTTCTCACATTGCCCAGTATCTCTGCTAGTCTCATCTTAATATGTATGTATAAAAGAACTATGTAACAATATTTCAATGAATCACAGAAAACCTAAACTTGGTCTACACATCAGAATGGAAACATCTAAAAGTAAAGGTGTGGAAGAAGGTTTGTGTAAGTTTGTGAAAATATCTATGCATGCGTGCATACCCAAATGCCACTAAAACTACCATTATAAATATTGTTAAAATACAGTTCACTTAACTCACACTGCCTAACAAAAAGATGCTTCTGAATTTTAACTTACTTCTTTGGAAGCTTCATTTTTTTCACTTTTTCTTCAGCATGTTCATCGGCAATTCCAACATGGCAGCCTAACGCCAGCAGGGTTCTAGGACACAGAAATCAGAATTACTGCCAATATTTCTATTTTCAGAGTTGCTGCTGTGTATACAAATAACACCATACAACATATGAAGCCTATTGGAACAACAGCAGTGTAACATGGAGAGATTAACACCAGCCTTTTTTTATATGTAATAAGCTTTCTGACAGCATTAAGAAAATGACACAAGATGTTCCTAAAAATTTTAGTAAAACTGTGAGTGGACTACTCCAAAACGGAACTATCAGACAATTTATTTCATCTATAAGTGGCATCAGTTGAAAAATTCCCTGCCCTCGTAACATTTCTGGCTTATAAATCTTATTCATGCTGTTTTATATCAAAATCTTTTTATGTTATTTACTTCAAAGCTGATGCAAACATAAGAGGCAGGAAATGTTACTTGTTACCTTTAGAAAATGTCTTCTTCACAAAAAGAAGCTATTATTCAGAGGTCTTAAGTGGATGTTGTTAAGACATGACTGGAGAAAGGACTGACAGCAGAATGCATAATAAGGAGGCCAAACTTGCCATTTTAATGCTCAGTATGGATGTTGCACATTAATCATCTTCAGAGAAAAGGATTCAAGCTAGACATGGTGTGTCATGCACCATGAGACAGATCACAGAGACCTTGACCCAAGCAGCCTGTTCTGGCCTGACTCTGCAACATGCAGCTCATTTCAGAAAACAAATCAAAGAATCCTAGAACGGTTTGGGTTGGAAAGGACCTTAAACCTCATCTAGTTCCAACATGTTCCACTAGACGAGGTTGCTCAAAACCCCATCCAATCTGGCCTTGAAAAATTTGAGGGATGGGGCATCCCCAGCTACTCCAGGCAGCCTGTTCCAGTGCCTCACCACTCTTTTTACCATGAAAAAAAATAATAGTAAAGATTTTTTTTTTTTTCTAATATCTAATCTGAATCTACCCTCTTCCATCTTAAAACAATATCCCCTTTGTCCTATCACTACATGCCCTTGTAAGAAGTTCCTCTCCAGATTTCCTATAGGCACTTTTCAGATAGTGGTAGGCTGCTGTGAGGTCTCATTAGAGCCTTCTCTTCTCCAGGCTGACCAAGCCCAACTATCTCAGCCTTTCTTCACAGGAGAGGTGCTCCAGCCCTCTGATCATCCTCATGGCCCTCCTCTGGACTTGCTCCAACAGGTCCACAGCCTTCTCGTCTTGGGGGCTCCAGAAATGGATACAGTTTGAGTCTCAGAAGAGCAGAATAGAAAGATAGGGAGGGAAAATCACCTTCCCTAGACCTGCTGGTGATACTTCTTTTGATGCAGCCCAGGACACAGTTGTCTTTCTGGGTCAAAAACACACACTACCAGGTCGTGTTGAGCTTCTGATTGACCGACACCCCCAAGTCCTTCTGCTCAGGGCTGTTCTCTGCTCAGTCTGTCTCTGGGATTGCCCCGACATGGGTGCAGGACCAACTTGGCCTTGCTGAACTTAATGAGGCTCTTACAGGCCCTCTGGATAGCAGCCTCTAGCTGCCAACCACATCACACAGCTTAGTGTCACTGAAAGACCTGCTGAGGGTGCTTCCAATCCCACTGTCCATGTCACCAACAAAGATGTTAAGCAGCATCAGTCCCAATACTGAATCCTGCAGAAAGTCACTTATCACTGGTTTCCACTTGGACATTGGGCCGTTGACTGTAATTCTGAGTGGGACCATCCAGGCAATTCCTTGGCCACCAAGTGGTCCACCAATCAAATCCATGTCCCTCCAGTTTAGAGACAAGGATGCCATGCACAACAGTGTCACATACTTTGCACAAGTCTAGGTAGATAATGTCAGTTCTCTTCCCTTATCCACCAACACTGTCACCCATCATATAAGGCCAACAAATCTGTCGGGTACAATTTGCTCTTAGTGAAGCTACACTCACTGTCACCAATCACCTCCTTATTTTCCATGTGCCTTGGCACAGTTTGCAGGAGGATCTGTTCCACGATCTTGTCAGGCACAGAGGTGAAGCTGACTGGCATGCAGTCACCTGGGTCTCCTCTTTTTTCCTTTTTTAAAAAATAAGGGTTATGTTTCACCTTTTCCAGTCAGTGGGAACTTCAGTGGACTGCCATGACTTCTTGAATATGATGGATAGTGGTTTGTTCACTTCATCCACCATTTCCCTCAGGATCTGGGGATCCATCTCATCACGTCCTATTTGCACCTGCAAATTTCTGACAACACCCTCAAAAGACTCACTACATAACCTCACAAAAGGGTTGATATATGAATCAGGTTTCAGATTACTTCAGACCTCTTCCTTCCCTTACACTCACACTACCCAGCAGTATGAATCATAAGCCTCATTTGTCTCCAGGATTTTATCTGTAACTCATCAATTATTTGTTCCTGCATTTATGTTCAGTATCGGGTTATCACATCTCAGCTTCTTAACCCTAGGTGCATTATGAAATTATTGTCACTGAAATGAAGATGCTAGACAAAAGTCAGAAACCACTCTGGAGTCCAATCAGAAGCTTCTCAAAATCTGAAGGTGACATCCATATCTTGCTGATCATGCAGAACAAATCAAGTATAAACCTTGGACTCCATTCCCAATTTTCCCAAAGTGGAAGAAAGCTGGAAAACAAAGGTTTTCTTTGCTCTTTGTCACTAGTTAAAACAGTATTTTTAAGTCTTGCTTTAACTATATTTACTGCTCTTGAACTGACTGAGGGGAAAAAAGAACATAAATATTGCTCTAGCAGTATTTCTCTTGGCAGATGAATCGTACATTTCATATTTTTAGTGCTAGCTACATCAAATAAAACCTAGAGTTGTAGCCTGTGAGCTGTGATTTAAAATTAGGCAGTAAAACCAGATATGAGGAAATCAACATGCAGTGGCCACCTCTATATTATGTGCTAAGAATAGTCCACGCAGCTAAATTTCAATTGGCACCAACTATACATGATTCCTATGCAGTTATCACCAGCAGAAGGAAGAGAGCATATCTAACAGTGGAAAGCAGTAAAAAGGACCTAACCCCTGGTAAGTCTAATTTTCTCACAATGTAAAACAGGAATTTGAACCCTACATTATCTCCACCCAGATGCAGCAAATTCACATCAGCAAGCCACAGGAGGATAAGAAGGCATACCATACTGCTAGAACCTGGATGACCCCTAAGACACTTCAAACAAACAAGAAAACTGTAAGTGTCTAAATGCACTCCTTGGAATAATGTTGATACTTGTAATTATCACACACAACTGAGTAAATAGGTAGAAACAGGAAAGTCAGTCACAACAGTAAGCATCAAGAAAACCTCCAAGATCAAACTACAAAAGAATGCGCAGAAACAGTATGAGCAAGCATATGTTAATCCCATGACATTTTCAGAGGCAACTACTTCCTGAATTTTGCCGTCATACAGTATATGATTTTTCTAGTTCATAAAAGTATTCAATCATACTGCAAAACATACAGAGATAGCAACATACTGAAAAGAAATGTTCTGTCCAATAATATGACTCAGAACTTCCTTGTTTTCTGCCTCTCCTCTAGTAGAGCTGGTAACAAAACTGGCAACAAACCAACAAAAAAAACCCACAATTACCTTACAGGTTATTCTCAATGTCTTGAAACTACTTCCAGCATGCAATACACAGTTTGTTGCAAATTGTAAAGAATATAGCAGACAGCTGGCTAGAGGGAGTTTGTAAAGGAACATTTTCTTTCTCTCTTCCCCATTAGCCCCCATTGAGGTTGACTGCTCATAGGCTAGAAACATCTGGTAAAGAAATAGTCAAAAGGGCTTACAATTCAATTCATCACAGAATGGATCACTGCACTAATTTTTCCACTTTGCAAGCTTTTAAAAATTAACTGATTGGGACACTCATATTCTAGCCCCTGAAAAAATAGATGTTTATGTGATAAATACAATATGATATTGTAAGATTTGAACTGCATACTTCAGAAAACAAGGACTAATACAACAGCATAATGAAGACTGAGCTCAGTAAGCATACAATTTTTGAAATCCATAGAAAGACTGAATGCTTATCTAGATTCCATCCATTTAACAAAAAGGCACTCTCCAGAGTAAATAATAAAACTACTAAAATATAAGTAATCAATAATTTATTTGTTTACAAATCCAATCCAGTGTTTTGTCTGCGTTAGACCAGAAATGTATTCGATCCTGGAACAATAATTGTATATGGTCTACTATTTTTTTTTATTTTTTTTTTTTTGTACTATTTAGTGAAACATTGGGAGAGTGCAGTTAATTCTGAGAGCATGATTTTTATGATGCCTAAACCATATTAGATAGATTATTCTAGTAAAAGATTCAAAAGTAGAGAAAGTAAATGATACCTTCCGTGGTTTCATAAAAGGAAAAGGAAGAAGGACATTGTTGTGCTGACAGTGGTCTCAAAAGCTTTCTTTAAAATGCCAGTATCTAGCTGAAGACAAATATAAACTTACTTTCTTGCCACAAAATGAGTTCTATTTATCTCTGAATGCTTTATCTCTATATAATGCCAAAATATCCCTCCAGAAACTGTTTAACATTTAGGGTCATAAATATGTTTTCTGTGAGAATGTAAATAGCACAGAGAGGCTGACCAAAGGACACTACAAGAAATTCTAGGAGGAGTGTTCTACCTGACTTTGCACTATGAGGAAACAAAATTTTTATAGTAAGAGTGAAAATGCTATATAGTGGTTTGCATGTTTCTTGTTTTTCTTTTCCTTTTTTTTAATAACATAGTACAAATATTTCCAGAAAAGTAATATCACATGCAGTCATCTGGGGTTACTGCTCATGAACAGGAAGAAAGCAGCTACATTTTAATAGGAAATAATGCAGAAGTAGTAGCAAAGATTTTTTTTTTCCAAAGCTGTGATCTGTTTCTTTTCCTCCAACTAGATGAAAATATTCTGACTTGCCATTTCATAATCAGCATTGCCACAATAATTCTAACATTCCATAAATATTAAAAAGAACACCCAAGCCATTTTCAATGCCAAATACATNAGTAGCAAAGATTTTTTTTTTTTCAAAGCTGTGATCTGTTTCTTTTCCTCCAACTAGATGAAAATATTCTGACTTGCCATTTCATAATCAGCATTGCCACAATAATTCTAACATTCCATAAATATTAAAAAGAACACCCAAGCCATTTTCAATGCCAAATACATCATACATTAATGTAGCTCGCTTCCTCATTTTCACATTATTACTCTCCCCTACATGTCAAATTGTAATTCACATGTCAAACTATAATTCTGGGAAATGCAACTCCTTAGGAAATGCTCTGTATAAGCTTCAAAAGTTCTAGAAACTTACTTCAGTGTTTCAAGTGACATTTGCAAGTTATAATTTCTTTCCTGCTCTGGCAATTTTGAGAACTCCACTAAGCATGGGTGCTGTCTTTTGTTGTCATCTCTAACCTGAAAAGACAGAAAAGAAGTGAATTTAATGTGACTTAAAAACTAGAAAAAAAATTTTAAAAAAGCCAGTCCAAACCACAAAGTACCTAAAGCTGTCAGAATTACTTAAACTGAACAACACACATTTCAAAACAGAAAGTATTCTGTATTCTCAGAGCATGATCATCCTGTTCAAGTAAGGCAGAACTCACATTTGCAAATAAAATTCAGATTTGAAGATCTCAAGTGGAATAAAGGCTAATTAGTACATTTCATTATACTGATGTTCACAACAAACATGAAAAGTTCAAGAAGAATGCAAATCTATGTTATGTTTTGACATACAGCCATAGGATAGCAGCTCATCTTCAGCACCGTGTTTGAAATATTATTCATCCAATTTGTATAAATATATTGGTATGAGTAGTACTGATGTCCTTACCCAACAAAAGTAACAGTATAGAAGCTAAATTCACCCTGTCTCTTAATTCAGGAAAATGTTTGTTTCTTAGTTATGTCCAGTATTATACAAGCAGAATGAAACTGTTCAGCAGTCACAAAGATTGAAACGTTAATTTACTTCTACTGTTAAGCAGATTCATGAAGACTATAATTCACAAAATCCTGCATTAAATAAACTTAAGAATTTGATCAAAACGAGTTCTATCCTGCACTACTTCTATACAGTTTTAGTCTAATACTGACTGTAACTAGGAAGGGCAACCTGGAAGGCCTGGGAAGCAGCATTCTACTGCTTTCAGCTTTACATCTGTACTGTGCTAGATGTCAGTCAACAAAATCTACAAAGATTATGTCTTGCTAGAAGCCTTGATGAAAAACCTTAGTTTGCAAATATTAGCTAAAAGATCACAATGAAATTGTTAACATTTTCTCAGTTAAGACCGTATTTTTCCCCTATATTACAACACTATTGTGTCCATCTTTCATGGACCGTAAGCTCACCATTTATATGAATCCTTAAAGCTGAAATTTACTGAAAATGACATTTTTGACAACTCTTAACCAATCAGATAATTTTGCTAGAAAACAGAATGGTAATAGTTGAAGGCTGAAGAAGCCTAACGGTTACACTTTTTTCTAAATGAATCTTTACTTATTTGGTAAATATAGGATGGCCTTTAAATTATTTTAGATGAAAAAAGACCAAGGCAGGAATTCTCAGTGAAGTGGTACCACTGAAGTGGGTATAATCTGTTCTCAACAGCTGGATCTGTTGCTTGTATACAGAATCAGATCTGATGTTTAAAAAGGATAAGAAATTCATTAGCTTGTAAGCTGACATAAAATTTCATAGAAAAGCACATAATTCTCAAATTGAACAGCAGTAATTTGCTTATGTTTTGGATTAAAAACTATTTACAACCTCCAAGGGAAATTTATCTTCATTTGGTAGGGCTAAGATGTTCTTTGGGCATTCCCAAAGTTAGCACATCCAACCACAGAACACAAGATAGAGGGAGAAAGTTAAGTAACTTAAAACATTCATTCTGAATATTACCACTACATTTATCACTGTTTAACTTGATACTATGTATTTTTTAAAGTCAAATAGTGTTCAACTGTACAATTAGATTCTTCATGGCAAGTAATATTACATTAAAAGTTCCTGCAGTTTGCTTCACAGCTGGTATAAGAATTAAAGTGTTCTGACACAGTAATTTTACTGTGGTTTTGTGTTTGATTTGGTGGGGAAAGCCACAACAACAATAAAATTTAGAGATCTTGTCTGTTAATTAAACCCTTTTAAGTACTGCTGTATGCTAGACCAAACATATTACCTATTCCCAGTTACATTAAATCTGCAATCTGAACTCCTCAGAAGATCAAATTCTTTTTAATAACAAAAATAGAATGCATGTATATTTCTATACATGCATACATGTTTTTACGTCTAGTTGTCGCAGAAAAAGTGGACTCCGTCAGAGATCAGTGTGATCAGATCAAAGCTATTTATTACAAAGCATCTACCCTTTTTATACTGTTGTCTGCACCTGCTTACAATAGCCTGCTGTATTATAATCGGACACATGTACAATAGCTAGTTGTATTAATACAATAGTCTGCTGTATTATAATTGGATACTTAGTGTATTATACTTGGATACATGTACAATAACTTGCTGTATTAGTGGATACATAATCAATGGCTTGCAGTATTAAGACTGGATACATATACAATGTAGCACACAGCAACTAGTTACAATTGGATAACTTCTGGGTATGAGAACCTAGCCTTTAAAGCTTGCTAACAGTTCACTATTGTGTCTTAGCACATTCCAGTTTCTTTTCATCTTGCTTGCACAGTTACTTTTTGCTTCTTTACCCACAGCCTTCTTCACCCTCGATTCATGTCGAACTCCACGTAGGCACTTGCTGACTTGGGAACATGGCCATTCTTTGCTAAAAATCCATCCATATCTAGTATCTACTGCATGTTTCCATATACTCTTCACAGCAATAGTTATTCATAAATAACGTCATTTGGTATTCAAATAACTAGGCATTTCAACTTCTTTATAACTGATTAGAAAAGAAATCTCATCGACAAAATAAGACAGCATTTTATATCAAAGCCAGAAGCTAAGTATTCTTTTATTCTGTCATATGCCATGGAAAGTAGGAAAGAGATAAGAAAATAGTTATTTGAAGTGCTCAATACAGACATGGGCCTGAAGTGGGGAGGCTGAAGGAGAAAAGCAGATTGAATAGAATTTCCTTTAAGCAGTACTTATTTTTTCAAAAAAATTAGTCTGAGACTTCTGGAAAAAAAAGTTATATCAGCCAGTACATGTGAAGAGAACCAGGAATAACTGTTTTCATTAGTTTACTCCATCAGAATACTAAACAACTTCTCCAATGAACAAACAAGGTGAATGGCCCGTCATGTGCTTTCTGCAGTGCCAGTTAAAGAGGCTGAAATTTTAACACCAAACAGTTGGCATGCCAGAGTTTTGATTCAAAAATACCCAAGCACTGATGGATTCTACCTACTTCTGGTGGAAATGGTCTAAAACCTTACTAATTTTAGAAGGATGAAAAAGAAAAAAAATGTGGTCCCATTACAATATTCAAACCAGTGCGTTGTAATTAACAGAAAATTTAATTGGAAGGTACATACTGGTCCATACTGCCAGCCAAGTTCAATCTTATTCATAACCCAAAGTTCATGGATGTTCTCTGCTAATTTTTCTCTAATCCTTTCCAGGTGGGGAGGCAAAACAATCTAGAGAGAGAAGACAGAAAGAGGCCATTACAACCAAGTTGCCTGACAGTTCCACTCAAATTTTCATTACAAACTTTGACTAAACCAGATCTCTCAAATAAACCCAAAATTTCGTTGAGTTCTTACTGAATTACTAAAGGGGCCAAGAATTCTTAGATGAAGAGAAACACTTTAACCTATGCACTTACAAGTTCCAGAGTTTGACCAGCAAGGAAAACCAGCTTTAACAATTAATACCTCCAAATGGCATGGAACATATTCCTGACAGCTGGCTAGAAACTACTCAAACAAATACTATTTCTAAGCCTAAAAATGCTAAAAATCTCAATGACCAAGGTAATGTTGTGTAAAAAAACTTCAGACAAATACAGATATTTGAAGAGTAAATCCCACGAAAAATAAAAACTGTTTAAAAAAAATCAGATTATGATGACAGGTGACAAGTGAAATCAAAACAGCACATCACTCTGCATCTAAAATTTGAAATCAAGTCTGCTTTACCTCAAAAATTCAGACATGAAATACACAGTTCTGTGAATCATGATAATGTTACCTTAATTGCTGGTGTTACGAACAGTACATGACACATGTAGAATGCTATATTTAGTTCATAATAGCAATAAACTATCAGGTTTGGGGGGGTTTTTATGGAGTTTTTTTTCAGGAATTAGCTCCTAAATATGGTAAAATCTGAGCACATAGTGTTTAAAAATTTATATCATCTCAAACTCTAGTCAAATGAACTCTTGTCTGTGACCAGAGCTGGAGCTCTTTGGTATAAAAGAATTAGTGCTTTTGGGAAAAACAACCAAACAAACAAACACAACAACAAAAACAACCAAACTAAACAAACAAAAAACCCTATAACTTCAGTGCATGCCATTTATTGTCACAGTGAGCCAAGTGCCACTCTCATTAACCTGCCTGTCCAGTAAAGAATTAGAGCTGAAGTTTGTATAAAAGTCTTATCACAATGCAGTCTTCAGAAAATGTACTTAAACAGTAATAAAAACATCTAGTAACAGAACAAGAAGTTCAAATAAACTTTTTTTGCTTACTCTAATATTAAGGGTAAGCATTCTGTATTATAGTGTATGTTAACTGAATATGAAATATGTAGTGATCACTATAAGGACTTAATGCACCATTTATCAGCTTCCTGCAATGGAATGTACCAGCCAAATCCCACGAAAACACAAGTTTTAGACAAGCTGCTAATTCAATCAAATGTGAAATAACACAGGCTTATAATAAGTGTTTAAAAATGAAAATGCAATCTTTCCATACCTGGCTAGTATCTACAGGAACTGGAGTGAAAGCTGCTTGTGACAGAGAGACAGTGGGACCTAGTAGATCTCTGGTATAGCTACGATCCTGTTTGTATTCTCGGCTTTGCTCCACTTTCAGCTTCTCTTTCGGTAGGACAGCTTCAAAGCAAGGGGCATACCCAGGTGGAGGAAGGAACTTGAACTCTCCATGGCGACCTCCAAGCAAGAAACGTACCCTGTAAAAATTAGAGTTACTTTAGATAACTGAAACACTCCTTGTGTCAAACCTTATCAGTTTTTAAGCTTAACATTTATTCTATACTATTTATAAAAATAAGATTAAAAAAAAAAAAAGAAAAAAATTCAATGTTGCAGCTTCTATGAAGTGCTTACAGTTTAACTCCTCTGACAAGCTAGAGTTTATGATGTAGGAGATACAAAAAACACAGGGAAAAGCAGACCTTTCTTCTAGTTAATTTCCACTTCCAAATAAGCATTCTAAAATGAGACCAAAAAGAGAAGACATGGAGAGAAAGAGAACAATCAGTGTACTTAGTGCACCTAGGAAGCAAGATGCAGCCTTTTGAGTCTCAGAAGGCAGAAGTTATAACCCAAAGTAATCAATCAACAACCTTTGATCTCTCTCTTTTGAGGAGTTCTCCATTCTCTTTCATTTCAGATATGAGCCTCCATGGAATATGGTTCCTTCTTTTCCCTCACAGAACATGAAATCCTCAGGAGACAATACTCCTGTATCTCCTTCCCAAAAATTTATACTTTTCATGTTAGTAAAAAGCTAGGGCCTTTTATTCAAATGTTCAAAAAACTTAGCGTCTTTTTTTTATTACAAAATAGGGAATTTGTCATGGGGTTTTGCTACTGAAAAATCCAATGAATGAACGTGACCATGAAGAAGCAAAAGTATAATACTAAATATTTTTTCCAGAACATTGCCATCCAGAAGGAATCAAAGAACAACCAAAAAAACTAGTCTCAACACAGAATTTTGTCGCTCTTCTCTTTACTGAGTATCTTATAAGATTTTTGTCAATGCTATACCAGAACACTCTCCAAAACCACACTCGGCACACAAACAATATCTGTCAGATGTTTATCTCATGACAGAGATAAAACATGAAGGTTTTGCATTTATAGTTATGCATTTTGCAGCATGCATGTCTTTATTTTTCCACATTATATCTCCTCTATTATCTAAGGCAAAGTCTAAAGTACATCTGCGATGAGAGGCTGTCATGCCATCTGTGAGACAGCTCTTAGCTTCTGCAATATCCATCACAGTCTTTGATCCCTCAAAAAGCATTGCTCTGTCTCCAACAGAAAGCAGCTATCAGCCTTTACCTTTGCCAGTCCTGCTGAAGTTGATCCCCCCACTGAAGCATAACAGAATCCTTTTTAATATTATAGTCTCAAACTCTTCAATACCTGGAAGCAGAAATCTGGCAACTCGGGTGTGACTTAAATTTTACAGAACACTAGTACAGCAACCAGAATACAGACGAACTGATTTCATATAACTCATCCTACTGCAAAAAAGTATACCACCACTACTTCTTAAGGTAAGTGCCAATAATGCATCTTCAAGTAATAGTTACTACCTCATAACAAGTGAATTAAACCCAATATATTTTTAATATCGAAGGCTGATGTTTTTATTCCTATATAGGTAAAATGCTGTCTTGGAGTGAATGCGTAGCAACATGTCAGTGAAGAAATGTTAAAGAAGCTGTTTCTAAGGTCTATTTGCAAAACACTTGAATACACTGGTGTGCTGAAAAACAACAGATACACTATGTCTTCAGTACCCCTTTTTACCTCCCACTATCCAAGAACTGGAACTGTGCCAAAAAAGCAGATATCAGAAAGGGAAATGTGAGCAGACAGCCAGGGAATTATTCAGTATATTCACACATACATTTTAGAAAAATAAATACATATATATTCTGGGAGGGAAAAAAAAAGAAAACAAAACTGAAATGGGATGCTAACTTTATTCCTGCAGAGAAGCTGACAACTGGGAAGAAGAGGCCATCAATGTTGAAATTCTCAAACATTCCTTGAACTGGTTGACCATTTATCCGGAAGGAGATGCTGGGGGCACTTAGATCCAAACAACAGCTAATAACATCGTCAGTTCTTAACAGATGTTGGTTGGGAGAATTTACTGTTCGTGCTACACAACCTGTGGAAGGAAACACATGTAGCAAAACTTCTGAAAATTGCACAGGCTTTCACAGCAGCCTAAAAAAAAAGGAGAAAAAAAAAAACATAGCAACAGAACACAAACACCTTAATACATAAATATCTAACCTGTAACTTCCCAGACTTGATTTTAACCTTGCTCTATAGTGAACAGAAATGTATGCTTATATCTACAAAGCTATTTTTATCAGAAATAATACAGCTAAACCACATTTAAGAGAAAATAATTACTGATACCCATATAAAAAATCAAAATCAAGAAAATTAAACTTTATTCCTTACAATACTAGAAATGCAAATTGAAAAGCAATTGTCAATATTTAATATGAAACCTAGTACACTTTGGTAAAGAGTGCGTCATCATTCAATATAATGACAAGTAGCATACCAAAAATTATTTACGAGAACAAAGGTACTTCCTGTTATTAAGTGCCACATCATAGTACCCCTGCAAACTTGTGTAGGATGATACTACTCGTTTTCATAATCAAACTGCAACCCAGCATTTTTCTGGCATATACAAAACCAGCAGCAATTTTAAGCCATATATATTCAGTAATATAGGTATTTTTTATTTAAAAGTTTTGTATGATTTCTAAAGGACCATTCTCTCTTGCATCAAATAACATTTACACAATCACATCTGCTTCCCAAGGGAAATAACTTATAGAATACAAAAATAGAAAATTTCTCATAAATTTACTGCCATCTACAAAAAAAAAAGCATGAAATTTGTATGAAAATATTTCTAGACATATTTTCCAAAACATAATATATGCAATGTCTACAAGAGATAAACCATAATGCTTATTAAGAACAGAGCACTATAGTTTTAACTATGCTATCGAATTTCTGTAAACATGAAGTACTTAATTAAAAGCACTGTATTTCCAAGAATATGAAGATGGCATATATTTTTAACAGCATCAGAAAGAAGGAAAAAAAAATCTCAGTAATTCTTCTGCAGATAAATTTTCATACACACACCACCCCCCACCCTGAGGAAAACTACAAACCGACACTGCTAACACTCTACATATGGTAAACTACTTCCTGATACTTCCACATAAACTGCAGACTATAGGACAGGTGCAGCTGCTCATGTGCAGTCTGACTGTCTTGATAGGGCAGTCAGCAATTTAGCTGGGGGAAAACAGATTTCAGATACTCTTGTTTCTCCCCTACACCCTTTCAAGATAGAAGAAATAAGTAAGAATAGTCAGATCCATGAGCAAAGGTGTGGAATGACAGAGCAATCCTAAGGTTTCCTCACAAATTGAGAAATCTATACAAACCACTGCTAAGAAAGAAGAATAGCAAATAAATCACTGAAAGGGACAATCATTTAAGGGCAGGGATAATTAAAGTCTAAAAGAGTTATCAACAAAGAATGGATACTTCATCTCCTTAAGGCATAAGACTTGAGATTAAATGCCTGTTTACCCATTAAAATTTAGCCAAATATAGGTTATTGGGCTCAATGCAAGGCTGACTGTTAACAGAAACAAGTACTGGTCTTTGATGAAAACCCAGCAGACTAAAGTATCTAAGTACCTTTTCTGGCCTTAGGCTTAAATAACTACGAATTTCATTTCCCCACGTTAAAGAAGTAATTGAAGAACTGAAAAAAACAAATGGGATTCTGGTAAAGTCCCAGTCTGAAATAGAAACCTTGGAGTAGAAATCATTGTTTCTATTCATTAATGCAGTAAATGCTTCATGCTCAGAAGATTAATTTTTAAAATGTCAATGCAGAGATTGACCAAGGGGATTGTGGAAGTAAAAAACAAGACCATGATTTTCAGCATTCAACTACTTGAAGTTCTTCCGAGTTTGAGAGAAGTCTCACATAAGAATGTCAATGATGACAGAAAATTTTTCAACTGTACCAGCCACATTCACAATATACAATATTTGGATATACAAAGGCAGCCTGATTTTTTTGACTGGGCTGGATTATAGATTTGAAAACCACAAACATTTGTTCATTTATTCTTCTGTATTTGCATTGCTTACAGTTTAACTTCCTCTAACTAGACCTGGAGTTTATGAAGTAGAAAGTGCAAAAGACATGGGGATATACAAACCTTTCTGATTAAAAAGTTTCCAGTGGTAGAAAAATAATTTAGATTTTCAGTAATGTTTTTCTCCTTCCTAAAAGGGACACTAACTACAAAACTTATTTCAGTTGGCTCATTATTTTCTAGTTTTTCTGTAATAATACTTTATCTGCCAAACTCAGTTATGACACAGCTTTAATGGCACCATTAATTATACATCATTGTTCCAAAGTAATTCTCACTGTACATGTCAGGCAAACTGGCAGCTACTTTCCTAAAATGCCACTCTAACCAATATGTTATTATTTAATAATACAATCAATTGCAAATTTTATTGGAAAATTCTTTCAAAATGTAGATTTTTATTCTTGTCCAAGTACCAGCCAAAATGCCTCAAAATTCAAAGACCTTGAATGATACATTACAGCTGTGTCTCTTGTCTGCAAGTTTAGAAAACTCGCAATGGGCTAACTCAGTTTTCTGTCAGTTCTACAGTCCACCACTGCCCAATACTGTCTGAAAACCAAAGGAAAAAAATTTTTCTCAACAGGGTCAAACCATGCTAGAAACTTTATTCAAGGAGTTTATGAATGTCCAAGTGCAAGACAACCCATTCTATCTGGGAATGTTTCCACGGAAGTTGAAATAAGTGACAAAGATGTCTTTCTTATTTTTCTGATTTTGCTGAGAGAATAAGATATTTGCAGAATCAACAGTAAATAAAAACAATTTAGATACTCAGTTCAGCTTCCTTTAGCACTATAATTTGCATACAGAAATTACTATTAATGAATAGATCCAGGGTGCATTTTAAAGATGAATACCTGATCAAACACACCATATGCATGCTAGGAACACGATTCTGCAAGTTTTGTAATACAGTCAGTCTTAATGCATGTAAACAAAGCATCACTGTGGAAAAATATCTGGCTTTTAAATCTATGGCAAAAAGCATACTTAAAAATCTTCACCTCTGAAGTATTTCTAACCTCCTAAATTAGAGATCCATATTAAAAATATTTTTAATTAGGAAAAAAAAACAAACAAAAAACAGTCTCTCCTGTGAATTAAACCTCTTGGGCTGCTTTTGGACTATCACACAGTGTGATAGAAGTAGTGATAGAAGACAGTGAACTGACTGTCTTACTTCATTGTTTGCACCTTTGAAGTTTTAAATAAAAGTCATTCCCAGGCTGAAATGAGGAATATTTACTGAATAAATTATTAGTCTATCTGCTTTACTATTTTTGTATATCGCTAGTGTCAACTGAAACATCTGATTCACTTTGCTAATGTTGTAAACCAATCCACCAGAACTGCGAACAATGTTCTAGCATTAAACAAAAAAAGAAAGGAAAAAATAAACAAAAAACCAAACACAAACAGACCAAACCAACAACAACAGAAAAACAGCCACCAAAACAAACAAACAAACAAGCCCCATGGCCCAAAAAATCACAACCAAACCAAACTAAAACCAAAACAAAATACCTGACCACAGATGCAGACCATCGAAGCCATAAGAATACAAATCATCACCAACACCATTTCCTCCCCATTCTGCTCCTCCCCCTGGATATGGTGAGTAGCCCTCTGTTGAAGCCCAGCCCACTCGTAGATGAGTTGATTCTGCAGTCACAAAGGGCTCTAGATGGTCCACCATAAGTTCATAGTACCATTTTCTGTATTGGGCAGAGCCTTCACTAATCCCCAAGAAGATGTTGGGTCGCATGCTTAAACAGAAAGAATAAAAGCAGTTATTAAAAACCTATCTCAAAACCATGATCAACTACTGCAGACATCTCATTAAATTAAAATTTTGTTGCCTGTTTTATGTGATTAAAACAATAGAAGTACTTTCGTTTCATAGAATACCAGGTTGGAAGAGACTCCAAGAATCATCTGGTCTAACCTGTCTTGGGAAAGCATGATCTAGACTACATAGTCCAGCACCCTTTCCAGGTGAATCTTAACAGTGTCCAGTGTTGGGCAGTAAACCACTTTCCTGGACAGACTACTCTAATGGCTGATTTTTGTCATTGTGAAAAATTTACCTCTTCTCCAGTTGGAATCTCCCCAGCAGTAACTTTTGCAGCCAGTCAGACAGTTCCCCACCCACCACACAGACCACTTGCCTAGAACACAATGCATCAGTTTCTCTATGAAGAGGCTGTGGGAAACTATCAAAAACCTCAAAGAAATTCAGGTAGACTGTGTCCAGCACTTCACCCACATCAACTGAGCAGGTTACTTTGTCACAGGAGGTAATCAGCTTTGTCAAGGACGATTTGCCCCATGTGAATCCATGTTGGCTTATCCCATCATGTGCCATTTGACTTGTGATAGCACCCAAGATGATTCATCCTATAACTTTCCCAGGGACTGAAGTAAGACTGATGGCCTGTAATTTCTTAGATCCTACTCTGAGCCCTTCTTGTAGATGAAACGACATTTGCCTTTTTCCAGTCTTCTGAGATATGACTGAATCAACACAGCTTCTCAAAGATCATGAAGACAGCATGGCCTCACAACAACAGCCAGCTCTTAACAGCCTTGGTGTATAATGTTGGGGCATGTTGAGTTGTATGGGTCAAGCTCCTATAACAGTTCACATAACAACTCTTTCTTCACTGACAGCAGGTCTGTTTTTGCATCAACCTGGAATTTTGTTCCCAGCACCTGGAGCTCAATATATTTATTTATTTATTCTGGTGAAAAATGGTCTATACAGCTAAAGTAAAAAAGTGTTTGTTTCAGTAACTGAAACAGTATCCTCATTCAGATACCAATTATAATATTTCGTACGTTTGAACATTTAATAGATGTTAAATCCTACGAACAAAAATGAAAGCTATTCACCAGTTACCAAAAGAAATGCAGTAGGTATACACTGCAGCTTTCATTTTGTATAGCAAACTGCATTCTGTAACACTGATGATCCATTCAAGAATAACGCTTAGAAAGATACAAAATTAAAGTCTAATCTATTTCAAAATTCTCTTCACCTCTTCCATCTTTACTCCAAGTCCTGCATAACTCAGTAATTCATAGTGGTTGTATCACTTCTTAATGTCAATTTGATGTTGCTATGGCTACTGATTTTAAAGTACTTCACAAGTACTTCACTCGAAAGGCAAAACCATTACTGTACTTATCAATATAGAGTTGAATAGTGATATGTAGTTATACATCTAAATTTCAGGGGGGAGGGTGGTATGGAGGGGAGAGAAAGAAAAGTATACTTTTTAAATCTGATTTTGGGGATAATATTGAATCTAGACCCTCATCCCAAAAAAATCTGTCTCCAGATAAGCAGTACCGTGTCAGCTTTGTACTAAGAAAGCCATCAAAACTGTAATTAAAGCCATAGAGTACAGAAGTATCCAAAATCCATTCTAGGTGTATTTCTTCAATGGTTGGTTACCCATATTACAAAAAAAAAAATCTTTTAGACTTCTAGGCTGAATGTACCTAGTTTTCACATCTCTCCACTGGATTGCATTATAAATTCTATAAACATTTTCTGTCTACATACAGCCGCCTAGTCAGAAAAATGTACCTCTAAACCAGCCCCAGCACACAGCAGCCTTGTAGTATGCGGGATGCAGGAGGAGTAAAAAGGGTTAATGCAGGCTGCTAAATACAAGTCAGTATAAAAGCAGACCTTACTGAACTGATTGCTTATAAAGTAACATGTTTTATCTCATAAGACCAATACAATTTTCTTCTAGAAGTATATGAGGTGACTTTTTACCTGCTCACATGGTTGACAAGGCGTGTCTGTAAGAGCAGATCTCTTCCTGGCAGGAGATTATCACAGATTAGATGTTGATTAGACCGCACAGCAACTCCATGACAAACACAGAGGGAACATAGGACATCCAAAACCTGGGAAAAAACAATAAATAAATAAGTAAAAATATTTTTTTTATATTTTTTTCATAATATTTTTTTTATAATCACTGTGAGTTCCTTCAGGCAATATAATGTTATAGACCTTGTTACCAGAAGTAAAGTATGTATGTAATTCATCCAGCATAGTAGTTTTATTTTACAACAATTCTAAAATTCTTTTAGCAAGATATATTCTTCCCACTTCCCTTGAGAATTGGTGTTTAAGTCAGTGTTTATCAATGTTGTTATTAAAAAGAAGACACATTCCCCTTGGCTTCCTCAAACTGTTCATATTACCTTTTAGGAAAAGTTCCATTCCTAATTGTGAATACTTAATTAAAGTATTTTAAATCTAACTTCTACACAGAGCAACCTGCTTACTTTGCTCACAAATGTTCACCAAAATATACTTGTCTCATTTCCTACCTTATGGTTTCTTCCATGTTTGTCCAAAAGACAAATGATTGATTTAATATGTCCTTCTTTAATAATGTTTAGAGCTTCTGGGCTTTCCACCAACACACAGTGTAAAACCTCTAGAATACCTGGGGTTGGGAAATAAAAGAGTATTCAAAGTACATATAAAATCGTAACTGCACACAATACTGCCTAATATACTGCTCACCAACATGGAATAGTCTAAAAAAACCCAAGACATTGTATATGCCAAACAAAATAAAATCGGAATTGATGTACTTTTAGATTTCCCAAAATAAGTAAATGCAGTAAAAATCAGAAAGTTGATAAAGGAAAAAAAAAAAATAAATTGATCTGAAATTTTAACAATAATGATGTGATAACACTCACAAAATCAAACAAAATGGGTAAAATACTAGTTTTCATTGAAAAGGTGAAGACTTCACATTGCATACATATTATAAACATAAAATATACTCTCTGTTTTTACAGTTTTACATTTTTTTCCTAAGAAAACCATGCAAACTACTAATGGAATCAGATACCTTTGAATCAGAGAGCAGAGGTAAATTCCCATCTACTGACACACTGTAAATCATTTCTTTGTGTATTTAACAGCTATACTGAGAGCCACAGTGATGTTCTTAAAAGACCAAACACATAGAAACTAGCATGAAACTAAAATGTGCAAGGAAGAACTACTAAATCTCCATCAGTCCCTCAATTAAATGCAATTCCAATTCCAATAAAGCAGCAGTCATTTTCATCAAGAATCATTATCCTTGAAAGAGTCACCTGCTCTTTGTCATGCTCTCTTCTACTGAAAGAAAAATGTAGCACTATAAACTCCCCTCGGTGTGGGGAAAAATAGACATCAGACAAGAGGACTGTCTCAGTGAGAGTACTCTGATCTTTCTTTGATAAGAGATCATCAGCCACTACAACATAAGACAAGGATCAGCTAAAAAAAAAAACAAAACAAAACATTCCAAATCACTACTAACTGAACACAGGTTTTTAGTCTCAGTGCCAAGACAGTGTGACGACACAGAAAACAGATATGTAACAGTCTTTATGATGATCAGCTGCTTCCCTCTCACCTTAACATCGCAGATTGTATCTAAAGTTTATAGCGGAAAGTAAGTGCTCTTCCATTAGATTTCCAGTGGTTTTGAATAAACCACTGAAAAAATGTGTAGCATAAATGACAGCTAATATTTACAGACTTAAAGATCATGGTTTCATCCACATAACTGGCCTCAGTATATACCTGAGATTTTCTGAATTTGTAAATAATAAAGACAAGATTTTCAATTTATAACAATAAAAAAAGTTAGAAATGCAAATTTAAGTAAAAAGAATATGTATTTGATTTATCAGGGAAACTTTATTATACATGCATATGCTTTTTTTTTTTTTTATAATTCCTTAGTAAAAAAACAAAAAAAAAAAAAAAAAAA
>NDXB01014762.1:0-77011 GCA_002631895.1 Agapornis roseicollis
AGTTGTGAGTGCTCCATCCCTGGCAGTGTTCAAGACCAGGTTGGACAGAGCCTTGTGTGACACGGTTTAGTGTGAGGTGTTCCTGCTCATGGCAGGGGGGTTGGAACTAGATGATCTTCAGGTCCTTTCCAACCCTAACTGTTCTATGATTCTAATGTCTTTATAGTGCTCTGTAGTCTGAGTTCTTTTAGGTGCTCTGGCCAAGGGTTGTTCATCTTCCTGATGCATTATTGAGATGAGGTTCAGGTGAGGAAGATTTGGTAGGTTTTAAGTGTCAGGTAGCTAATGATTCTGTCTGTACTTTGGAAATGGAGATTTAGTTGAGATGTAGATGGGGAAAGGATGGAAGGAGAGGATAAACCACAGCTGGTGTCCTTAAGGAAAAAAACAGACAGTGGCAAGTCTGAAATGAGGAGCTCCTTAAGACAGTCTTTCACGCAGTTCTTCATCAGATGATTGATTTACTTTGCTATTTCAGCTTTTTTGGTTAGTGGGTGACCAGAGTATTATGGCGTAAAACATGGCTTATGCATATTTTCCTTTGTTCTTGGCTCCCAATCCCACTTGCACATGGAAAAGCTGGGCCATTAGATACTCATTAGATGCATTAATGAAGTCTACTGCAGTATTTTTGTGCACAACCTGGAGAAAGGAAAGTTTCAGTGCTTTGAGCTGAGTCCTGACTCTCAACCCAGTGTCACTTCTTGTGTTTCTGTTTCAGCCTATGAATCTTTGTGAATGCTCTTATTCTAAGGAGGGCTCTGTCATCAACTGAATTCAGTATAAACATCATCCTAGGTATGCATCTCTGATTTCTGTGCCCATGAACCTGGATATGTGATGTGGGTTAGAGCTGCAGCACACTGCAAAGAGCTGCGTGCTGCGTGGCCCCTGAACACTGCACCATTTCCCAGAGACGTAGGTCCAGGTACAGCTGGGACTGAAAAGCCTAATTTGTGGAATAATCAGAATTTCATTAAGGCAAAAGCAATGGCACCTGATTTTCTTAAAAGTTCTCTGTCCATTTTGCACATGCATGTTTCCTTATGCATGCAACCCTGGAGTGCAGTGTTTGACAGAACTCTTTATATAGCAGCTGCTGGAGAAACAGCACTAAATGAAAAGCAGTGCACAAAGAGCTTCATTAGCCCGTTCTGCAAGACTGAGAGTCCAAAAGAGACATTTGCTAAACATGGTGTGTCTTTCAGCACAGGCCTGGTGGAAACACTAAAATTAGGATCAGCAACTACCATAAACACATGGTCCTTAAAGCATCTGAAGACAAGCAGTTTTCCTGCTGTCACTCATTGCAAGGAATGGAGGCCAGTGCTGGAAGTGACATAAATCAATACTGCATGCTTAGATTTCAGGATAGTGGATATCTTCTGACTGAATAAATAACAAATACTAAAATGCTTAGGGACTCTAAAGCACTGCTGAGAAACTTATTTGTCATTTATAGCATTTTAAAACAAATCTGACCAAAGGATGAATTGTCTGCTATCAAACCCAGCTTTCAGAGCTCACAAGCTTTCTGTCATTTACCTGGAAGGTTCACTCTTTATGTAGGACTGAATGAGCCTATAAAAGCAATGCCCTTATCCCATTGCCAAGGCAGGAGGGAAGCAGTCTGCAGCAGCACTTAGCCCAAGAGTCAAACCAACAGCAGGAAATATTCAGAGCAATAGCATGGAGATATTGTACTGAATAAGGTCCTATGGAGTCTGTGTGTGCGTGCACATCTGTGACCATCAGGTAGTTTTACTGCCTTACCCTGAAGCAGCCTCACCTATCCTTTATTTCTCTTCTTGTTCCACTCTGGTCACTCGGTTACATTCAGCAGCAAAGTCCCTGCTGTCCTGTGGCTCTCTTGTAATGAAGCTTGCCTCTTCTCACCAAGCTGGTGTCCCTTACACTGCTCTGAAGTTGGATATGGCTCTGGGCAGCCCTGGTCTGGGAACTGATGGTCACAATGAGCACTACCAGCTCTAGTCTGTGAGCTGCACTGGACACCCAGGGTTGTTCAAGAAACCAGGTTTGGTTCTCTTCTTCTTGATTAGCTGGGAAGCAGACAAGTAAATTGTGTAAGATTGTGTAAATCATCTCCAAGTGAACTGCAAACATAAAATGTCAAAAGCATCTCAAAGACTCTAGATAACTGGTGGTTGGACTCAAAGTGTCAAGAATAACCTAAAACACCTGAACACCTCTAAAGTTTAAAGATCTAAATATTTGGGATCAACATTGTTTGTAAATGATCAGACTTTATGTGAGCAACAAAACACCCTCACAACATAGCATGGTCTCACCAGAGCCTCACATCTCACCCCACCAGCAGGACACCTCACAGCTTTGCTTTTGTTTACCTTTTCATTTTGTTTTAATTCTGTAGTTACAGAGTGCTAGTTCACATCCCCAGCAGAAAGGGATGCCAGGAAGCAGCAAGGTGATCCCTAAACCCCAGGTTGCAGTCTGGATGGCCATTTCCTTTCTACAAACATCAGAAATAAGGGATAAAGAGGAAGGAATGTATCCTACCACAGCTGCTCCCAGGGCTGCAATCTTTGGTGACATATAGTGTGGAAAATGTGTCAAAATGGTTTAGCAGGAAAATAAAAAACATGATGAAGAGAAGGATGGCTTAGTGACAAAAGAGTCATGAAACAAACATCCAACCACGAATAATTCAATGGGTTTATTTGTTCATATTATTCCGCTGACATGGCACATTTTTCCCTGCTGATTGCACTTGCCATATCAGTGCTGAAGTCTGGCAAACTAAGAGACTGTTTTCTCTGTAACAGAAAGTGATTATAATCAACAGGCAACTCCTTGTGTGTCACCCATGTATAGCTGTGAGATCAGTATAATCAAGAAGGGACCCTGAAGGCTAAGGTCATTTTGGATTGGTTTTCTGAAGCAAAAGAGTGGGTGGTACAGCCTCTTTGTTGCAGCTGTAGCTTTGGCAATATAAGAGCTGATTGTCTTTCAGATTCTCACAGCTTCGTGCTGTGAAAACTCACAAGCCATTGCCTTTAATGATCCCATAGCTGGGAAATCTTTTCACTGGCAGTGGGATCTGCATGACCTTAAAATAGTTATTTGGGTAACCTGTGCCTTCTGAAAATGCGGCTGTATGACCCAAAATCCTGGATCTATAGCATAGTGCCAATCATAACCCTACATGGGATCAAAAACAGTTGAACAAAACGCAGTTCTGCATGGTGGTTGACTACTTTGGCATCAAATTAGGTCTAGGAGAAAGAAAAGCTCACACTGGAAGCTGAACCATGCTGTCTTTCAAAGGTGGACAAGGATTTGTCTCTTCCACATGGGTTTCATTCAATATAGGTCATCTAGAAGTTGTGTGGTAACCTTCCAATCATATTTTAACCCTCAATAATAGGGGAAAGAACTCACTAGAAGAAAGGAAAGCACAATAGAGCAATTAAGTCCATAAAGGGCTGCAGAAAAAGAACCTTAGAAGACGTTTTTTCCACAGAATTCATAGAGTTTACAGAAATGTGAAGGACCCCTTGAAAACATAGGGTTGCCTGCTGCTTTTTGTTTAGGAACCTCCATCCAGCCATCACAGGAAAGATACACAGCCTGCTTGACATTTCCCTAACAGTTCTCATTTTAGGTAATGTAAATAACATTTTTTACATTAACATCTTATTTACATAGAATCTTCTGTTTCAGCAGATGTCCTACAGCTGTAGGTGTATAAAATACAGAACAGAGCTGGGGGCAGGAAAGTAGGATCAATCTCTTCCTTATGCAACTAAGGAGGCAAATCATTGGAGCTGTGAGAATGTTACTAGACTTCAAACATCACATGAGTCAGACACTGGATCCAGAGCTGAGGCTCTGTTTGATTAAGATACTCTTTGCCTCACCCCTTGATGTCTTGTATATTATACAATCATACAATAGAATTATAGAATTGTTATGGTTGGAAAGGACATTAAGATCATCTAGTTCCAACCCCCCTGCCATAAGCAGGGATACCTCACACTAAACTGTGTCACACAAGGCTCTGTCCAACCTGGTCTTGAACACTGCCAGGGATGGAGCACTCACAACTTCCCCAGGCAACCCATTCCAGTGCCTCACCACCCTAACAGGAAGAAATTTCTTCCTTAGATCTAATATAAACCTCCCCTGTTTAAGTTTGAACCCGTTACCCCTTGTCCTGTCACTGTAGTCCCTAATGAAGAGTCCATCCCCAGCATCCCTATAGGCCCCCTTCAGATACTGGAAGGCTGCTATGAGGTCTCCACACAGCCTTCTCTTCTCCAGGCTCAACAGCCCCAGCTTTCTCAGCCTGCCTTTATATGGGAGGTGCTGCAGCCCTCCTTGTGGCCCTCCTCTGGACTTGTTCCAACAGCTCCATGTCCTTTTTATGTTGAGGACACCAGAACTGCACACAATGCTCCAGGTGAGGTCTCATTAGAGCAGAATAGAGGGGCAGGATCACCTCCTTCAACCTGTTGGTCACGCTTCTTTTGATGCAGCCCAGGATACGGCTGCTTTCTGGGCTGCAAGTGCACACTGCAGTCGGCTCATGTTCATGTTCTCATCGACCACCACCCCCAAGTCCTTCTTTGCAGGGCTGCTCTGAGTCTCCTCTCTGACCAACCTGGAGCTGTGTCTGGGATTGCTCCGACCCAGGTGTAGGACCTTGCACTTGTCATGGTTAAACTTCATAAGGCTGGCATCAGCCCACCTCACAACCGTGTCAAGGTCCCTCTGGATGGCATTCCTTCCCTCCAGTGTATCCACTGAACCACACAGCTTGGTGTCATTGGCAAACTTGCTGAGGGTGCACTCAATCCCACTGTCCATGTCAGTGACAAAGATGTTAAACAAGACCGGTCCCAACACTGATCCCTGAGGGACACCACGCATTACTGGTCTCCAGCCGGACATTGAGCCATTGACAACAACTCTTTGCGTGTGGCCATCCAACCAAGTTTAATTCTAACTGGGCCTTAGCTTTCCTAACCTGGTCCCTAGCTTCCTGGACAACATCTCCATATTCTTCCCAGGGTGCCTGTCCTTGCTTCCACCTATTGTAAACGTAAAAGAGAAAAACCCAAACCCAACAAGTTAAAGCTGCTAAATCTTTGCAGTAAGTGTCACAACATCTTGTTCTTCATCATAAATATTCAGCCACTTGCATCAATGTTGTTGATGGGGATGTGGATCAGTTTGACAAAGAAACCAATAAATCCCGTTATTGCAAAGCGTGTTGCTGTTGCCACAGATGCTTGGTGCATCTTTTAACAAGTCATGTGGACTCTTTTACAAACTGACAGCTGGGTTCCACAAATTGCATTACCTGATCCATGAATACCACTGCCAGGCCAAGGCCACGTTGAATATTTTTTAAAGTCAAAGACATAGAAGAAGTCCAGCAAATCATTATTAGAGCAGTAAAACCTGTTCTAGGTAGCATAAGTGGTTCACAGGTGGCTACCCTGTTTGTTTGCTTCAAATCTTTTTTTTATCCCCTCAGGGATACTGTCATGTTATGGTTGTCAACAGACTGCCACAACAGTCTAGAATTAAAACATCCAAATAGCTCCCTTGCCACTCAGTGAAAAACAACAGCATTTACAGACCACTGATGTTTGTAAGTCAGATGCCTTTTTAAGAAGCTGGAGCACCTTGTCCAAACCAGCAATTACCATGCGTGACAGTACACAGATTTGAAATGCACATTTCCCCTGGTGTGCTGTTTCTCTGCTTGCTTGTGAGCCCACCTGTTGCTATATAAAGCCTTTTCTTTTCTTTAAAAGCACAACCGAACCTTTACTGTGTTAATTATGAAATACAGCAGCCTGTAGCCACCAAGATCCGCACGTGCTGTCAGTGTCTTTAAGGGCACAAATGCCAATTAACACAGCGATGCTATAATAACAGTGGCCAAAGGTGATCGGGCACCTTGATAACGGTACCAGGTAATTAGCAGGGAAATGCTTCCTGTGTGCCATGGTAATTGCACATGGCTGCACACAGACTTTTTATACGTGGGTTTGAGACAAGAGCTGCACACACAGGAGCGCTTCTAGATCTACCTGTGGCAAAAAAGTCCTGACAGCTTTGGCCAGGTCCTTGTCAAGGGTGGGTGAACCTGCCACACAGCAGCTCATTGCTGCCAACCCCAGAACTCAACAACTTGTGGGTGGTGACCAGCTAAGCAGCAAAGGCTACACTTCCCTAGGGACGCCCAGGAGTCCCTGGCATCAGGCTATGCACACAGAGGGTGTAGGAAAGCCCCCATGCAATCCCAGTCTTGCTTTGCCCGAGCTCAAGACTGGGTCTGTATGGCCATTCTGATGTTAAGATCCGGAAGTGAGTGCATTGCTGGAGATAATATGTCCCCTTCTCTGACATCAAAACATTGGGAACACCTTCCACTAGACCAGATTGCTCAAAGCTCTGTCCAACCTAGCTTTGAATACTGTCACAGTTTCTCTGGGCAACCTGTGGCAGTGTCATCATCCTTACAGGGAAGAAATTCTTCCTCATATTTAATCTAAATTTACCCTCTATCAACCCTTCAGACCAAAAAAACCCAAACAATATGAGGCCCTTAGTTCCAGGAATATGCACTATTGAAAGCATTTATTAAGGGCAGATTTTAGCTTCATAAGCTGGCTTGTTGTGCATGAACGCCATGGTTTTCCTTATTATCTTTATCAGGCACTATAGTGCCTGTGGTGCGTTTTCATGAAGCGACAGCATCTCTTGCCAAAGGGCAGAGGAAAGCTGATGAGATAAACTGGAAAAGGTTCTCACACTCATTGCACCACAGCTTTTCTCTTGTCATTGACATTTACCAGATTAAAAACTCCCAGTGCTTTACAGAAGTCACAAAGTTAATTTATAAGTGGAAAAAACACCCCCCAGTCCTAGACTCCTAAACTAGCTACAGAGAAGTCCTATTAAAAATGCAGGACATAGTGTAATGCACAAGGAGAACAGTTAGATATGCACACGTCTAGCTATTTCATGGGTGGAAAAAGAATAATTGACACAATTACAGATTTGTCATACTTCACTACTTTCTTCAGAGTATTGAATGTCACTTTAAAACAAACAGCCAAGTTCCCGTGACAAACATCCAGGGACATCTTAAAGTCAAAGCAGAAGCAACCAAAATCAGAAGGCAAAGGAAAATTTGACAAAGCTTCAAAACCTTGTCAGATGCAATTATTCAGTACCTGTACTCAAATCAGCAAGTCCCCTTCACTGCAAACTGCTGAGCAGTATTGAAAGGTTTCATGCACATTCCTATCTGTAGCGTTAGCTTAATAAAAACCTGTCATAGGTTTTAATGATAAGAACAGGTGAACAAAACTAATAATGAGAAAACCAATTGGGGTACAGAACAGCAAACAACAACAGGATTTCTGCTGACACTAGGAGAAGAAGTCAGAGTACAGAGTCCTGTCAGTATCTGAAGGGGGCCCATAGGGATGCTGGGGAGGGACTCTTCATTAGGGACTGTAGTGACAGGACAAGGGGTAAAGGGTTCAAACTTAAACAGGAGAGGTTTACATCGGATATAAAGAAGAAATTCTTTCCTGTTAGGGTGGTGAGGCACTGGAATGGGTTGTGCAGGGAAGTTGTGGGTGCTCCATCCTTGGCGGTGTTTAAGGCCAGGTTGGACAGAGCCTTGTGTGACACGGTTTAGTGTGGGGTGTCCCTGATTATGGCAGGGGGATTGGAACTAGATGATCTTAAGGTCCTTTCTAACCCTAACTATCCTATGATTCTATATAATTTAATATAATTTCCCCCGTAATAAACTACTCCTTAATGCAGTTAAATACTTCAATTACAACAAGCAGTTATTTTGAAGTAAAGAGAATATTTCTTACCTCTTTCACATGTCTCGAGCTGCAAACTACTTTGGAATAGAAGATGGGCCAAACCCATAAACATAAGAGAATTAGAAAAGTCCCAGATGATACCCACAGTGTATAATTTGGCATAGCTGAAAAGTAGTTCCCTAATAAAACTGAGGCTACAAGTTTTGAGCATCACTGGCACTTACCAGGAGTGACTCCTTCAGGAGAGGTACATAGCAATTGTCATCCTCAAGGACCTATTTGTTCATCAAGTCATGTTTTCTACTTGCTGTGCTTTGAGTGAGTGGGTGGTGCTGTTAGTGCAGCCAGTGCACTATAGATTCTGTGGGTAGCTTTAATAGAAGTATATTCAGTATGGATAAAATAATCTCATTATTTGGCTTTCTGGTGGCATTTCTGGGAGTTTTATACAATTTCATATTACAATTGCTGAAATGGTGGGGTGCTCCTGTAGGTTAGATTTTTCACTTTTAAAGGATTTCATTTTTGCATGCTGTAACTCTTAAGTGCTTTCAGTTTTGATTAACTCTCAAACAGATTAGCCTCCTTCAGAAGACATTCATGTTGAGTTTCTGAAAGAAAAGGCCTACTTGCTAGTGACTGTTGCTGCTTCTGTGGCCAATCGTTAGAAAACATACTGATTTCCTGCATTCACAAAGTATTATTTGCTCACCTGTTCAGCCAAAAAGCTTTTGCAGAAGAACATGGATAGCAAGAAAGGTGACAGGAACACTGAGAAGATGACAAGCTTTTGCTTGTTGTTTTTGTTAGTAACAGTAATGGATTAAGACTGAAATGTGAATTAACATCCCATTGCAAAAGCACTTCCTCAGTTATAAATAAATATTTAGGCAGAAATTCACAGGCAGCAGTTCTGGTGTCCTCAACATAAAAAGGACATGGAGCTGTTGGAACAAGTCCAGAGGAGGCCACGAGGATGATCAGGGGACTGGAGCATCTCCCATATGAAGACAGGGTGGGAAAGTTGGGACTGTTCAGCCTGGGGAAGAGAAGGCTGCATGGAGACCTCATAGCAGCCTTCCAGTGTCTGAACGGGGCCTATAGGGATGCTGGGGAGGGACTCTTCATTAGGGACTGCAGTGACAGGACAAGGGGTAATGAGTTCAAACTGAAACAGGAGAGGTTTACATTGGATATAAGGAAGAAATTCTTTCCTGTTAGGGTGGTGAGGCACTGGAATGGGTTGGCCAGGGAGGTTGTGAGTGCTCCATCCCTGGCAGTGTTCAAGGCCAGGTTGGACGAAGCCTTGGGTGACACGGTTTAGTGTGGGGTGTCCCTGCTTATGGCAGGGGGGTTGGAACCAGATGATCTTAATGTCCTTTCCAACCCTAACTATTCTATGAGTCTATAATGCTGCCCTGGCAATATTGCAAACAATGAATTCTACAGGTGTAAAAAAATCGTCAAAATTGCTCCTTTTGCTTCTTAATACTTTTACCAGCAGTTACTTTGAGAGACAAACCATTCCAGTTCTCTCTTAGCTTTCTACAAACTACAAGGAATTCTTGTATAACAATGCTGCCATATAGTGTCTTTGCCGAGGTTTAACAAACTGTTTTAATAAAGACTTACATTATTAAGAGGGAGTTGTATTTTAAAGGAAATTGCAATCCATATTTGAATTATTCTAGTTCATTACATCAAAGTGTGATTTTTGAATGACTCAACAATATAAATTTCTCATTTGGTATTTGTTCTCTTGTATTGTTTGTTTTTTATATTAATGTTTATTTCTTATTCCCTAATTTGCTGTTTCAGCTAATTGCACAAGATATGCAGGAACAAACACTAATTACTAAATCAGGCTCTGGCTTTTAAAAGACTCAGGGGAAATAAACCAACAAATGGGAAGACAGAGACCTGTTTATTTTCCCTACTCCTTGTCTGAAGGGCTGCACAAAGAGTTGCAGTGTTTTAAGAGAATGCACAGAAATATACAGAACAGTGGCTTTTCTTTTTGTTTTTGTTTTATTACCAGGCCAGGGGAGAGGTTGCTAATCTGTTTTCTAGTCATGGAGTCTTGCCAAGGAATTTGCCAGGTATTAATTGCCATATGGAGAGCATGTTCATGAATGCCTGCATACATACATTGCTATGTGCATGCATCAACTCACTAACATGGGCATAAAACCATTCTCCTTTGTAATTAGAATATCTGTTGACATTTTTTTTTCAGGCTACACAATAGTTGCTAATCCCACACCTTGAGCTGCTCCCTTGTATATGCTGATTGTGGCAATGAGGGTGGAGATCCTGGGAAATATATAGGAAATTCTGATCCCATCATGGCTTTTTGTGTTCTGCTGCTGCTCCCTCGATCTCTCCCTTTACTCCTGGCTTTTCAGTCTGGCACATCTTTTCACACTAAAATTTCTAGTCTTTATGGTTTCTACCTCAAGCTATCTCACTTTGTTCTCTTGACAATTTTAACACAGTAGCTGACACAACTTGTGAACTGTGTGATATACCAGACATAGTCCTCGGGGCTCAGGCAGAAGTCTAGAAAGGCTGCAATGATTTTGGCTTTTCATTGGTATGCTGTTGATTTGTCCTGACTGAAGAAAATTTTTGGATGAAGAGTTTTTACCTTCATTTTGTTCTAGCTGACACTGTTTGATGACTCCCTGAAAATGCTCCCCATAAAGGATTTAAAATAAAGTCAAATGCATTTACTTAGGCCGTCCTGTTTACCAGTGGTTAGGAGGCATTTCTACTCATCCTCCATTCATTGCTAGTTGTGCTTTCCAATTGTAAGGGAGGGGGAAAGCAACACCTTGTGGGATGCTCGTTTTACCCTTCACTGAAAGCAGAGAGCAGGAAGATTGGTTTAGATATGGGGTGATGTAGAGCTGCAAGCACCTACAGTATGATCCATAACAACCACAGAGAACAGATAGAGAATGCTGCTGTTAGACACCATGCAGGGTCTTCCCATAACCAGCTCTTTGCCAGTTCTCAGCTGAAAAAGAACTTGAAGAGCTCAAGCCAAGTTGGTGGAAATTTCTGAAAATTGCATCCATCCCCCAAAACTAAATATTTCCTTAGGACCACAGATTGAGAGCCTCTTCCTTCCCCACCAGTAAATGGCAAATTAGAAGAACAGATTTTGTTCATTCCTGTGGAATTACTTCAGAGTGGTCCCTGGAAATCAGACCTTCACTTTGGTCTGAGGCAAAAAATAGTTTCACTTTTAAACTTGCCCTCAACTATGGCTCTTGAATAACTCAAAGCATGCTGTCAGAGCTTGCTGGTCCCAGCTGAGGCCTGCTGGGTGGCCAGGTCTGACAGGTACCGTGCACTAGATGGCTACTATGCTGTCTCTACTAAGGGTATCTCACCACTAGCTGGTTAAACCTCAAGCAGTTTTCGTCTTTATCAGTAGACAAAAGTCCTCAGAATTTTCTTCCCAATGGAGAATGCAGTAAGATAAAATTTGGTTTTGGTGTTGTGTTAGCAGGTTGCCAAACTGTCTGGCACTGCTTTTGTGGACTCTGCCCCTTACATTTAGAAATTGTAGAGAAATTTGCCTGCTACTATTACAATGGTATTATTTATCTATTTATTTCGTACATGCTCCTATATAAAATGCATGTGGCCATAAAATTGAAGAGTAATTCTATGGAGAATTTACTTTGTGAAAGTCAGAGATAAAGGCACTTTTAAACACTAAATCTAACTTAGAAACACCCTATCTTTTATCTGTGGCTGATCATCTCAGTACAAAAGGATGATGAAACCTGGAAGTCACTGGGAAAAAGCTATAAAAATGACTAAGAATCCAACTGGATTTGTTTGTTGGAAAGGCTCTCAAAAGGCTTGGCTGGATGAAAGCTTATATAAAACATTGAAAAGGCCAATTGAAGGCAAATACCAAAATTTTCTAAAAAGACAGGCTGTGATGCTGTCTAACAACTTGAACACATGCTGTCAGTCATCCTCATTAAGTGCTATTTATAGAAGACCAAAGGAAAAAAGCACTGACTTCACAGAAGGAAGACTGTTGAAGGAATGCAGAGATGTATATGGAAAAGGATAAAAGGGTGAACAGTAAAACACAAGCATGAGAAAGAAGAGAGAATGACCTCTTCACTTTCTTCCTCTCAGTCTTACTTCAAAAAATAGCAACCTTTCTTCTTAATAATCTTTTTCTCTTCATTCTCCTTCCCAAATGTCAGAAGACCCACAACAGAAAACATTAATTAGGAGTCTCTGAAAGATTTCAGTTAAAAAAGTGCCCTTTACATGGCAACACTTTTAAATTAAATACTGAATCGAAAGGATATTATCGTTTAAATTCTATGCTTCAGAAATATAACCGACAATACAATAAATAAGACAGTACTCCTGAAGTGGCACAGGAGGTGCTTGCTCAGTAAAAGCACACACTGCATCATCTCAGTGGCACTTTAGATTATAACCTGTAGGAGCTGGCTGGCAAAAGTTAAATACAATCAGTGTTGCACAGAAGAAATAAATGAAATACTGTAAATTGCTGTGAAGAAGCTAAGTTAATTTGCTGGTATCAGCCCAGGGTGCTCCTTGAACTCCTAATTTGTGACTGATGGAAAGACCTTCAAATGTATCAGTGCTAGTGGAACGGTGCCCCAGGCCAGCACATCTCACCCATTTCTTTCTATAACAGGAAGAGGAAATGAAGGGTGCAGAACGTACCTGAAATCACAGGATCATTCAGGCTGGGAGAGATTGCTGGAGGCCATGTGATCCAATGCCCTGCTCAAAGCAAGGCTGGCCATGAAGTCAGTTGAGGTTCAATAGTATGTTGTCCAAGCAAGTTCACTTTGTGTATAATCATAAATGCAATTTCAAAATGAAAAGGTGAAAAATTCTTGTTAAAAAGAATACCACAAGCATTTTGGCAATGTGCCATGCTGCTAGCATAAAGCAGCAACATCTGGCTACTCTTTGCTTTCTCCTCTCCATCCCCAGTTTAATCTTTCCATCTGTTTTCACTGTGCCTTGCAGATACTGTGGTCCAGAGCTTTGGGGGAGAAAAGTGATGATTTATTGAAAGATGGGTTTCTCAGTCCTCTTCCCTGTTTACCTTGAGGATGGTAGTGCTAGCAACTGGGCACTAACATGAGAGCAGGCAAGTGGTATGTGGATGAGAAGGGATATGATGCTCCATCCCTGGAGGTATTCAAGGCCAGGTTGGACGAAGCCTTGGGTGGCATGGTTTAGTGTGAGGTGTCCCTGCTTATGGCAGGAGGGTTGGAACTAGATGATCTTAAGATCCTTTCCAACCTTAACTATTATTCTATGATTCTATGATTGTCAGGGACAAGGGTGCCATAACACCACTTGATAATCACTTCCCACACCTAGCTGCTCCAATTGCCAGAACAATTTCCATCATATCCATTACCTTATGACCACTGGTGTCTCCAGTCTTTTTGCTGTGCATCTCTGAGGAGCGTCTGAGTCCATCTTCTGGTTTTGAAGGCATCAGCGAGATCTGTACCACCTCTCCACACCATTTCCAGACTACAGTAATGCAGCTCCAGCTGGATTTTGCACTGGTAACCAATACACTGACATGGGTCATGGTCTGCAGCATAGATTCATTGTCTGCTTGTCAGCGGGGGATGTTTTTAGCAGAATGTGGGACTTTACATTCCTTTTTAATGTAGTCTTTCTATTAATTTTGAGGTTTCAAATTACTTAACTGATGAAAAATGTTGGAAGGTCTTGAATCAGACAAATCTAGATTTCCCTTCTTTTAATAATTTATCCCCCTACCACAAATCTTAGTATTTCAAAACTCTGATAGTTTCCATTTTCATAGGCATATAAGAGAATGGTGAGTAAATCTGGCCTATCCCCATGCATTTTCATCTAATTAGTCATCAGGAGAAAAAATCCCCATCTGAGACAACAATGACAGTTCATCTGAAACCCTCTAGAATAAAGTGGGCAGTGGCACAGTTCTCTCCCTCATCTCAATGGAAAGAAACAGGAGGTCTCTCTTCAAGCTACTAGCAGAAATATAGGTCACCAAGTCAATTTGCTGACATGAGATGTGTTTGGAGGCTCCTGTGCACTGAAGAGAGCAGTGCAGACTGTTCTCCACATATTTGTGACTTATAATATGTCCCAGATCTTGAAAGAGGACCGTGCAGTTCTGATGGTGAACCAGGGCAATTATGCAGCTTACTCCTCACGACTCTAATAACTTTGGATGATTGTTTCACATGATGATTGAATTAAAAGAAAAAAAAAAAAGAGCTGAAATGAATCATATGTTTAAGTGTCAAAAATATCTCTGTGCTTTTCAGTAACAGGGAAACAAGGAAATCAGTAAAATGTGCTTTTGTATGTCACAGAAAGCATCAGCATTTAAAGGAACGCACTACAACTCGATAAACTGTGAATTGCGTTCGAGTTATGATATAAATTTTCTGTAAGTCCACAATGTATGTTATTTTCCTTTAGCAAAACTTTTTGATAATTTCAAAATGTCTAACTGCCATAATGCAGATCGCAATGTGTTTGGTGTTACATTTAAAAGATTTCATTTGTTAAAGTTTTCATGTGTTATTAAGATCACTGCTTGGATGTGGTACAGCTCATATTAAAGGATAATATTCAAACTAAACATACAGCTTTTTAACAGATGTTTAATTACAGCAGCTTCTCAAACTCCAAAATAATTTGTGGATCTCTTGTTATTTCAGATGAAACTACTTTGATACAAATGTGGGCTACTTTGGGACATTACCTTTTTACTGTTGTGGAGCAAGATGAATTTGGCAGCATTTTTAGCCAAAAAAATTTGGTTCTTCACTGCTGGTTCACAGACAAAGTGACCGAAAACCTCTATACCAAATGAGTAACAAATGAAAAAAACCCTGTGATTTGTTATTTTTTTTTCTAAGTAAGTTCTTTAAACAAAACACCACTAATCCAAAGTGTAACCTCAGAACTCACCTCTTGCCTGAATCTTAACTTTTTCACTCTGCATTCTCTAACAAGTTGTGTAAGTTTTATTTACTCTCTTACAAATATACAAAAATGCAGTTATTTATTGTTCAACTGCTGTTTTATTAAAGAAAGCTATTGCTCTCACACTTGTAACTATCTGTACTGGAAAGCTTCAGCTTTGAGCAGAGACTACAAACGTAAAACCAGTTTTTTCTAACAAACCCTTATGGACTAAAATACAGTTTTATTCTGTTGTTAGAAAACTGAAAATGGATTTGGTACATTTTTACATTATCTTAGGCTCAGCAACATCACAATACCATCTCTTCTCTATCCTGCTGATTTTTAGTCTCAGCAAGGTCATTCATGAACTCCAAATGCATAATAAATTGCTTCTTAAAGCCCATCTTCTGAGTAAAAAGCTAGTAAAAGACAAAGGAGTGGAAATGAGACAGAAAGGATAAAAGCTTTCCAGTAACACATACTGAAGATTTTAAATAAATATTTTAATTCTATTATTGGCATTTACAAGTAGAAAGCATACAGTATGTTACAATTTTATCAAAACGTGAAAAATATGGATGTTACATAAGTAACAAATGTAAAAAAAGTATTTTTCTTACCTTCCCTGAAAGTAAGAAAACTATTCAGCATAGGAAAATATTGATATAAAAACACAGCTTAGGTAAAAAAAAAACAAAACAAAACAAAATTTAAGTTTTTACACAGTACAATAGGTTCATCAGATCTGCATGAAGATGTAAGGACTTTGTGAGGTTCTACTTTACCTAAAAATTTAGGGAATCTGGGACAAACAGTAAGCTACGTTAATGAATCTACAAGTAGTTTTCCCTCATATCCGCTCCAAAATGCTAGAGTGCAGTAATTTTCTATACAATAAATAATTCTTCCAAGTTTCCATCATAGAAAATCATATAATGCAGAAAATGCCACTCCAGGGTCACAAAGGCTAGGCAGTGCTTTAATAATAATTATGATAATACTTATTATAGTGCTTTATAATGTCCAAACACTTCAGATGAGTTAACTAATCTCACAACACCCCTGTGAGGTAGGCAGGTGTTTTTCCTACCTTTCCATAGTACAGATGGGAAGATGAACTCTGGGGAGAAGCACAGACTGCAGCAGCAGCAGCACAACCGAGATGAGAGGCCAAGAAATGCTCCCACTGACCATGCTGCTGCTGAGGGCTGGGTTGGGCTGCTGAATGCTCCATCCCACTGGAAGCACTGAAGGGGGTGGGCAGGGACCAGGGTTAAGCATCCCCAAAATATTTAATAGAGATTCAGAAGCTCTCACACAACTTTGTCAAAAAGCAAAACAAAACAAAACAAAACAAAAACAAAGGAAAAAAGAAAATCAAAAGGGGGGAACCCCCCCCCCAACAAACAAACAAGCTGAAAATTAAAAAATTCCTAAAGTGCTGACTGGCTTGAGCTGCTTCTAGCACCTCTTGTATGGAATAAGACTTACAGCACTGTTGCCAGCAATTATTCAAGCTGATTTTATCCATAAAGTTACATGTGAGCAACTGCAGGATATGGTAACTACGTTTTCTGAGACACCTTACTAGTATAATTAACTCCTTCATTCACCACCCTTCTTCCATGTACTTCTTAAGGAAAATTAAATCCTCAATACTCTTGCATCGTAAAACATGTTAGTAGCTGGAGACAATATGCACATCCTTCACAATGAAAAACAAAAAATTAGCTCATTTTCAGAACAAAGCATTATTAATTTAAGAATCACAAACCAACCAATCGTGAATAGGAAACCCTTTTCAAAGGCTGCATGCCAAATATCTTGCTTTCAAATACAATGCATGCAGCAGAAATAAATTTACCCAAGTACAATTAAATTAAAAATGGTTTGCTTTGTTTATGATATTTTTTTTTTTAAGTCTCTTTCAGCAGCATAATGGTTATTATTTTTAAAGTCTCCTCCAACCAAACTGGCCTGGGGTTCAAATGCTGACCTTTGTTTTTTACAACCATATAATGGTTTGACCAGTCCCCGTGGCTTTGCACTGCGGCAATACCAGGAGATAAAGCCTATACATACTGTTCTGCTTCCCCATCCTTGGAAACAGGCTTTGTTGTACCACCTTTGCTGTCTTCACTCGCTGCTGCTGCTGCTATTTTTTCAGGCAGTGATGCTAAATCTTTGAAAACATCCACATAATGTCCAAAGCCAGGGCCCCAGTTCAAGAGGTTGTCCCAGTTGAAGCTTCCCGCTTGCTGCCCCAGCTTCACATGCAGGGAGCTCTCTCCGGTGCTGGTGGCAGGCGCCTGTGCCCCCACCGGGCACCCCTCACCACGGCGGCCAGGATACCGCCGGGGCTTCAGCTTGGCACCATAGTTGTCCTCATCATCTGCATCGGACTCATTGACCTGGGATAACTTAGGCATCCTGGAGGTGTATGCTATGGGCTTATCCCTGTCGTACTCCATCTCTGAGCAGGTGAAGGACTCATGGGAGTCACTGTCAGAGGAAGACTCAGGTGCGGGAATACCATCAGCTGGATTCCTCGTCCGGGACAGGGGCCTTCTGCAGTCCTCCTCAGAAGAGGACCGGCCATGGTCTGCACTGCAGATGCTGGGGTTTCTGGGCCGAGGGGTGTTCAGTCTTTCCACCTCTTCAATGGACAACCCCACTGGGGGAGCAGTCTCCAGAGGTATCTGCCCAATGGGCTGCTTCAGGCGGCTTCCTGGTCGGGAGCCGTGGCTCGCCATGGTCTGTGGACTCTTACTTCTCCTCCCTAGTCGAGTGGCATAGTTGAAAATGCCAGGCTGGCAGCCATCATTGTGCATCTCCAGCGGGCTCCCTTCTCTTATGGCAAGGTGCAGCTCCCTTGCGGGACTGTGCCTGTAGAAAGTCGATGATTTGGAGAAGGGCGCGGGGCTGTGCCGAGACAGGGGGTTGGAAGTAGGGCATGCTGAGTGGCTTAAAGATGTTGTCCTTAAGCCCTGCCCATAGGCAGGCTGATAGGTCAAGCTGCTGGCTCCCAGTGGCATGGGGGACTGCCGTGCAAAGCCCAGTGGACTGTGCCTCTGGATGGAGAACTTGGGCGTGTGGCTCCGAAACTGTTTGTAGTGCTGGATGATGTCAGCATCAGAGGGGGCGATGCTGCTGGCATTGTCAATGTCATAGTGCTCAATCTCGGGCTCAGGAGAAGCCAGTGGGGCACTGGGGATTGTCTCTGTGGCGTGCGGGATGTCAGTTTCATCATAGATGAGATATGGGTTTTCTCTTTCGATGATATCGGGTTTTGGGTTTCCTTCAGGCTGCTTCCGGACAGTCATATCGTCGCCATAAGGTGGTATGTTGTCAGGGTCATCAAACGCCACGTTCTCGCTCCCTTTTTTCTTCTTCTCCTTTTTCTTCTCCTCTTTCGGACCTTTTGACTTCTTTCCTCGGCACTGGTTGCAGAGGATGAGGCTGAGGACAAGCAATGCCAGGACCGTTGCGCAGCTGCCCACGATAGCCGGCACAGCCCAGAGGGGCAGGGACAGCTCAGTGGGGTGTGGGGCTGGGAGGCAGATGTGGCCACCATTGATCCCTGCTCTACACTCATGTCCTGGGGCACACAGGACCCCCAGGCATGCCACCACTGCCTCGCATGTCCGTCCTGCGTACGCCTCAGGGCAGCTGCAGGTGAAGCCGGTGTGCAGCCCAGGTTCACAGCTGCCCCCATTTTGGCAGGGGTTGGAGGCACAGGCACCCGGAGGGACGCACTGGTAGGCATACCACCGGTTGATGCACATCAGCTCGCCCCAGCAGGGACTACTGGCACAGACATTGGGGCCGCGGCAGCCAATCTTCACTGAGGGGTCTGTTTTGGAGAGAGTGGCAAGGCTGAGTCTGCCAGCAAAGGGAAGGCTCTCCCTGCCATACTTGATATAGGAGATGCAGCCATCAAAGCCTAGGAGGAAAAGCAAAGTCACATCAGGACTTGAATACTCATGATGCACTGTCAACAGAGTCCAAAGACACTCTATGCATCAATGTCATGCTAAAGTGGAAACATTTTGGATCAGCAGATGACAAGATCTATGGTGTGCCTCTTGCCCCTTAAAATAAAAAGGGAAACACAAACACAGAAGTAAAAAAATGGAAACCCCAGCGCTAGAATGGAGGCAACAGCCTTATTTTGTGATGTCGTTTGAAGAAGCATGAGTGGTAAATCGTGTTGTTTGATACTCCATATTTTCATGACTGAATCTTAAGTGTACTGAGCTTGCAGTTGCTTCCCTGCATTTTTACTTCGCATTGTGATTAATGTAAAAATATCTGCAATACCAACACATAACAGTGCAATACCTGAGTAACTTTGCATTTTGCTAGCAGGATACCCCATTTACAGACATTTCAGTATTTAAGAATCTGAATCCTTTAGATTCTGGAGTAAGGAATGTTACATTTTGTTGCTTTAGTTAAATATTTCCTCTTAGTTTGTAATGACTATTTTGTTCATAAACCTTTGATATTTTTTTGGGGGGTTCATATTAGATAGGAACTGAAATGTATTTTTAAGCAGAACAAGATTAAGTAAAGGCTTGGCATGCCTGAAGCTCCTGACATAATTTCTATATATGCACCTTTCAAAACTTATGATTTTCACATCTAGAAATGGAGATTAAAGATAAGGAAGTAATTAATTTCTCTGAATACTTGTAAAAAGTATTTGGTTCTTTTAAGTTTGCCAAACAGGAATTCTGAAAGAGACCAGCATTTTTAACTTCCACACTAAGATTTCAGAACAACAAAACCATTTTTAGGTAAGTACATAAAATACATCAACCCTGCAATTAAGATGAAATTAACATGTCAGGTTTTCTAGAAGACCTGTAAGACATTTTGCACTCCCTTTGCTTTCATTAAATCTGAAAACAAATCCAGGGAAGTGTAAGCAGAAGCCTAAATGTATTTTGAAATGTTGATCTGGCTTTTAAGAATTGTATAGGCTGCACAGGAGAAGGAGCTACTGTCCCATGAGGAAGTCTCTACTTCATGCTTGGAGACTGGGAATAAAGTTCAAATCAAGGAGAAAATATAAAATTAAATGGAAAAATGAATTTTGGGTAAAACCAGGTTGCTTATACACAGACTCAATTCTGCTGCTCACTGAGCAGATTAAACCTGAGGTTTGCAATGCCAATGGCTATTGTTGTGACGTAGTGTGCTTATCTTACAGATATATTCATTGAAGGAAGTCTGAAGGTTGTATTCTCAGATCTTTATCATAATGTAGTTTCCCCTTGAAGCAAAATTATTTTTCCAAAATACTAAGCAATGAGCAAATGGTTAGTTTTTGCAGTAACATTATATTGTCTAAAAATACATTGTTATATTGACTCAGTTTTCAATGTATAGACCCATTTCACTGAAGCTAAATGAAAGGCTCTATTGTTCAGCAAATAAGCCAAGCATTCAAATGGTTACCACAGGGAAACATCTATTCTAATAGTATTTCATGTCTTTAAAATTAATCTTAACAAATATTCCTTCTAATGACTACATTCAATATACTTAAATGCTTTTGGTTGCTATTTTTCCCATCATTCTAAAACTTCTTATTGTCCACACAGAGATCTGTGCGCAGCTGGCTTGGCTGTGCTAGCAATGAACATCAGCTTTCACCCCCCTTTACTTGCATGCTTTGCTGTCTCCCCTATTCTGAGCTGAAGTTGCTTTTCATGCTTAAGCTAAGCATCCTCTCTTACTGTTTTCCAAAATCATGGCAATCATAGAATCGTAGAATAGTTAGGGTTGGAAAGGACCTTAAGATCATCCAGTTCCAACCCCCCTGCCATAAGCAGGGACACCTCACACTAAACCATGCCACCCAAGGCTTCATCCAACCTGGCCTTGAACACTTCCAGGGATGGAGCACCCACAACTTCCCTGGGCAACCCATTCCAGTAATGCTTTCATGTCTCTCAATCTAGAGCGGCCCAAAGTTCCAAACTTCCTGTAGCTTGGTTGTGGTGCTACCCTGACAGTAGTGACATGGAGTTCCAGTGCCTGAGAGCCCAGGGAGCTGGGATTATCCCTGGCCTTTGTGTGGTGGTTGTGTGTGAGGTCGCAGGAAAATCCAGCCTTTTGCCTGGCTAAAAATTCTCTGTGTTCCCCAGATTCATTTCTTTCTGTGAGGATTTTAGGATTATGCATCTTTATGCTGACCTCTACTCAGAGCTGTGACAAAATAGTATGCAGAAATGTGATTGTAAGTTATGTTGACATGTGTGGTTGCTGTAGGAAACATGCTTATTTCTCCTTAACTTCTGATTTTTCCCTTTGGGATGATATCTGTGGTGCCAGGCTTACAGGATTATATTATTAAAGACCAAATGTATCAGCTATTATCAATAAAATTAATCAACAAGGAGAAGGAAAGTGCCACCACTCAGTTCTGAAGCATCACACTTGGGTGATACAACAAACAGGAGGAAATTTTCCATGCATTAATGGTGGCAGGGAAACGTTTCTTTCTACAAACCTTTTTGTATTTCCATTCCAGTATTGCTGGAATGGAAGAACAGCCACTGTGAATAGTAACTCTGTGAGTAATTGTGGAAATCCGTAAAGATGCGTAGCACAGAGGTAAATGTTACGAATCACAGAATCACAGACTGGGTTGTTTTGGAAGGGTTCTTAAATCTCATCTGGTTCCCACCAGACAGGGACACCTTCCACTAGACCAGGTTGCTCAAAGCCCTGTCTAACCTGGCCTTGAACACTTTCATGGATGGGGCAGCCACAACTTTAGTACAAATATTTACTCTATCATGAGACAGCAAATATACTCAAGTTGTATGAGGTGATATCATGCGTTTATAGCCCTCCAGACTGAGGATTTAGGTTCAGGTGGGAGCCCAAGCAAAATGGACGATTACCTTGCTGAGTGCTTGGTGCTCCCTTGAAGCAGTGATGTGATGAACAGCAACCAGGATTTTGTCAGGTCTACCTGGGTTTGAAAATATTATTGGATATTCCAGCTTCACAGCACTGGAACTGTCACCCATGTATGTTTTTGTCTGCCTTTAACAGTACTGCAGATATTGTTAACTCTGAGTTCATGAAGAGTTTTATTCTACCCCCCTTGTAAATCCTTGGTATGTTGTACACAATGTAATCCAGTATTAAAATAAAACAAAATCACATGAATAAGAGATTTTGGATTGTGTATTCCTAATGGAAGCCAGACATTCCTAATTTGTTTGTTTGCCACAGCATCGGGCAGTGGTGAGAAGTTAGTGTCCTCATTTTTCTTTGTTGTAGCTCTCCTAAAAGCCTCTGATTTTTCTATGCATGCCTTACTCATAAAATGTGCATGAAAAAGTGTAAAGGTCACAGCATCCATATAATCAAATTACACAAATGTGAAGTGTGAATTTGCTCTGCTCAAAAATACTTTATCTGGTCATAATTCTTGATGTCAGGAAGATTTTTTTCAATGTAAAAACTCTGTATAATCTATGTCTGCATTGTCTGGAGTATCTCAGAGTTTGCACCTAGAAATCACTTGTCACTGGGGGAATGATATCAAACATATGATATCTACTTCTTTTGCCAGGGTTTAGGATGGTTGCTTTAACTCTTCAGAGAGATTGATTTATTTCTTAACAGCTAGATGTCAGTCAGAGGGTGGCTCCTTACTGTCCTTGGTTTCTGTTACTCAGAAATAAATCTTATTCTTCAGTTGACAGCAGGATAAGGCAGGAGGAAGTTAGAGTTTCAGAATATATTTTAATCATATTATTAATGGGCTAAATCCTGCAGTACTTACTAAAACCCTGCAGAGACAAAGTTCTTATTTAGCATTTTCGTCCAAGTGAAAGGTTTGCCTTGATTTTTCAGATCCTGACCAAGGTAAAGAATAGATACTTTCTTCTCCATTAACATAACAAAGTGATAACAATTGACTGACAGAGAAGCAAGCAAAGCCATCCCCTGCCTCCAAAAAGCCCTGCAGATGGAGCACCGGGTTTTGGAAACAACAAGCACTGAAGGAATAAAGTCTGCAATCCTTACTCATTTGTACTGCAGTTTTTCTGGCAAAGGATGGAAGTATTCTAATTCTTGAAAAAGAGTTAAAGTACTTTCTACAACTTTTAAGCAGAGACCTTTTGTCTGTTCAAATGTGCTTATCTGCACTATAGTAAAACAAATTAATAGAAATCACCTGCAACTGTGCTCTTGAAAGGCTGGCTTGATGGGATCCCTCCCAAAGAAATTGTAAGAACATTTAGTCCACCGAAGTCTTGCGTGGCATGGAGAATGTCTCGGCTATGAGTTTTGTCAACGGACAGGATAGTCACAGATCCGTTCTTCTCAATGAGCACAGAATGCCACTGGCCATCCGCAATGTATATTTCTGGGATATTTCTTTCCACTTTCCCAGCAGTTCCAGCATCGGATATGTAATGCACTTTCCCACCTTTTATCTGGCCAGAAGAATACAAAAGGCATGATTTTAAAATTATATACGCATAATCGCTAATATACACACATAACCAATGTAATGTCAATTCATTACAGGTACAAAAGCATATGGCTTTGTTTATAATAGAAAGCCTGGGAGTATTTTTCCCCAAATAATTGTTTTGTACTGGAAAAGTATCAATTACACATTTATTTATTTGTTATTTGAGACTAAATATTAATATATATTAATACTGTATGCATATTAATAATTTAGTACTAAAAATCTGGCTGCAATTAAATATGCCATTGCATCTGTACGAAACTCAAGAGCTGTCCTCCACTCATTCCCTGGCTAACCTCGTAAGAGAAGTGAGGAAATAGGCCAGCAATAGGGTATGCATGTGACAAAGCATTTTATCTGACAAAAGAATAATTTTTCCTCCTTCAATTCAAGTGTGGAAAATGCTTTGCTGAGTAAACATGTTGTCCTTGCCCTAAAACCTTGCAGCTAGTTTTCATTACCACTCAGTAAGAATATACATAGCATGTCAGGAACTGAGCAGTTTCCCATTTCATAATCTGTTTTTCCTGCTAATTCACATTTTGCAGGAAAATAGTTGTGCTCTCTGAAGTGTTGCAAAGTGTATTATTTTGTGTGAATTTTCAATTAGGCTTACTTTTAAACTTGTGAGCTGTTTAAGAAGAACAGGTACTATTATATTCCATGACATTTTTTTTGGCTTTTCATCTAGGAGTGATGTCTCACAATTCTACTGAATCATGAGAAAGCAGAATTTCAAACCTCTTACTAGCTCAATATTAAACGATCCCAAAATGAGATCAGTGCAAATTGTGCATTTAAGATTTAAAAAACCCCCAACATCCAAACCTGCCGGCTTCTCAAATACTGCACAGAAGTCAGGTAGTCAGATGTGCACAGATGTGCACAACTTGTATAGGGTAGCTCTGCAACTTGTTGCAAGTTTCCTTTCTTACTCTGCAGGCTTGGTCATACACCTTAAGTAAGATGACTGTTTCCCCTCTTGCATTCCTCTCAATCGGTCTGTGACCTGTAGCATGCATATGCAGAACATTCACATGCACAGATAGTCCAGGCAATGTTGAAGCCCCAGGTCTGTTGAAAGCTCTCCAAGCCTCATGTGCTTTGTTCCAGGAAAAATAATGTTAACCTGGGAAGAACTGTGAGGTGACACACTGGCTGCAGGAATGCTGCTCTCCTTTCCAGAAAATGTTGAACACTCTGGATTTACTTCTTTAGTGATGCAAGCTGAGGACCTTGCTCATTCACATCAGCTTTAATATGGCTGTAAGACCATGCTCATGTCTTGGCAGCAGCCTGAACTGGATGTATGTAACACGTCCTCCACTTGGATCAAGAGCTACAATGGTTAATATGTGCATGCACTTCATTTATAAATGCAATAATTTGGATTTCTTGAAAATGTACTGTTTGAGGGTGCCTCTGATAAAGCTGCCCCTTCAAGATAAGATGCTTTTGTTACTGGCAGACACAGGTGGCATACATCTAAACTATCACACAGCCCAAAGAAATTTGGAAGTGCAGTCACACAGACAATTACAACATACTAGACACCATTTGCCACAATCAAAATTATTCATAAAAGGATTAACTGGGCTGAATATATACATATATTTATGTCTGTAATCTGTCTTATTTTGCTTTTTATGCTCCATTGCATTTTGGTCTTTATGTAAATGAAAAGAAATATACCATATCAGACAACATCCTCTAAGCTTATGAGAAGACTAAGTACAGACTTGTAACTTCGAATTCCACATTAGAGGGAACTGTAGAATTATTTACCTGTCAGCAACCGATCTTTTCCATACAGATTTATGACTTTCTAGCTCTGTTTCTTTAAAACTACATATGACTAATACTAACAGACTCATAAATAAAACACTAGTGACATTTGGAAAATAAAATTTCCAGAGACAAGGCTGGTCCATGACTTCTTCAACCAGGAAAAAATAAGGAGCGTTCTTCTTGGTTCCTTGAAGCACAACTAAATTTGAAACAAATGCTGATGCTGACATTATTGAGTAACACCCATTTCTGCATTTTATTTAAATGGCAGAGCAACTGACATGTAAAATATAATGAAAAGAATGAACTACTAAAGCAAACATATTACTAACTACAAGGATGATTCAACTTTACTAATATTCTAGGTCTCCTTTACTGAACATATTGCTTCTTATTTAAGAAGCAATTAAAGTCTGAGCACTACCTTTTACAGATTTATAGAAGATTGGCTGAGATATCATTTAAAGGAGCTATGTTGTGATTTATTCCTGCAGCTCAATATGTGATTAGAATGGTTTGGGTTGGAAAGGCTCTTAAATCTCATGCAGTTCCACCTTCCACTAGACCAGGTTGCTCCAAGCCCCATCCAACCCAGCCCTGAACACTGACAGGGATGGGGCAGCCACGGCTTCTCTGGGCAACCTGTGCCAGTGTCTCACCACCCTCACATATACATATGCTAGCTCACATACATCACATGTAATATATATTCTCTACCTGTACAATTAGTAGATCTTAGAAGTACAGTTATGCGAATTCAATCTGATTTCAGGTGAGACTGCAAAATGAAACAAAGTAAGCAATTTACCTTTAACCTGCTGTATTCATCCTATTACTTCTAATCAAATTAGTTGCAATGTGTATTTGTAGGAAAATAAGCTGTGAATCCTCTACCTTCCTCTTCTTTGTGTATTTTTTAGAGGGTTACTTTCTATCTGAATTTGACTGTTGTTTAATTTAATCAGCTAGGTTTTTATCTTTCCTGGATTAAGGACCCCTTTATATTATAAAGACCTTCCATCTTGTAGTTTACATCTATCATTTAGTAAATCAGCTGCTTGCAATCTCAGAGAGTCTGATTTATTACAATTTCTCCAATTTTACCCCAATCATCGTTACACTGAAAACAGCTAACTACGAGAAGAAAAATGTGGAGGCATGAAAATAACCACAAGACTTGTCGATTTTCCCTGGCACAATTTAATATCAAAACCACATGGCATATTTACTCCGAATGGTTTCGTGGAGACCTCATAGCAGCCTCCCAGTATCTGAAGGGGGCTTATAAGGATGCTGGGGAGGGACTCTTCATTAGGGACTGTAGTGACAGGACAAGGGGTAACGGGTTCAAACTTAAACAGGAGAGGTTTACATCCGATATAAAGAAGAAATTCTTTCCTGTTAGGGTGGTGAGGCACTGGAATGGGTTGTGCAGGGAAGTTGTGAGTGCTCCATCCCTGGCAGTGTTTAAGGCCAGGTTGGATGAAGCTTTGCGTGGCATGGTTTAGTGCGAGGTGTCCCTGCTTATGGCAGAGGGGTTGGAACTAGATGATCTTAAGGTCCTTTCCAACCCTAACTGTTCTATGAGTCTATGAAAAAATCTAAAAAAGCAAATTATAAAATTATCTGGTTTGAAGACTAACCAAAGTGGAAAAGAGAAGTCCCTAAAACTCATCTTCTGTACTGGGAGGAGGCTGGGATGCCATGGGGACTGACAAGTGTGTTGGCTTCACTGGCATCTTGGGCCACTTCAGATGAAGTGCTCGTTGTGATGAAGTGTTCATACTCTGGGTACAAGTGGTGGTGTAAAAGCCATGCTGAACTAACTACTGTTAAATTACTACAGTTTTACTAACTATCATCATCTGGGAGCTTTTCAGCAATAATCAGCACAGTGATGTTACCTCTCTTTCCTCAAACTTCTGCATCTGTTACTAGGCAAACCTCTGTTCTTCTCCCCTGCACAGCTGGGGCTGGGACTTGACACGCTCTGCTTGCTTGTATAACTTCACCAATATTAACAATAAGAAGAGTGTTTGCATAAACACACCACAAGTGCTTTCAGCCAAGAAAGGCAACTCTCTTTATCTTTTTTGCTCACCTAGCAAATTCTACCAGAGAAAAAGGTAGTATTGGGGGTTTTTCTCTCTAGAACTCAAAATAATTAGATCTTATCTGCTAAGATGACCAAAGCAGAAACTTCCTATCAAATGATCTGTACACTGGGAAGTAATACAGACTTGCTTCTTAAATGCAGCTGGTATGTAAGGAAAGCTCTGTCCCTCTGATCAGGCAGGTGGAGAATATCCATGGGGCTGAAGCTTAGAAAGTGTGAATTTCTGCATGAGTTTCTTTAGAAGTCAGGGAAAAACACTTGGAAAGCCTTACAGCAGTCAAGGAAACTTGGAGCTTACACCAACCTAATAAAGGGGCTTGCCAAAATCACTGCTGTACTCATTTAGTGTTATGAGTAAATGGACTGAGTCATAGCCAGGAACCGAACCATCGCTTTCTCTTGAGAAAGGTAACTTCTGCAGCAATAAACTCTTTGGGAAAAAACCCCAAAACTGTGTGGCATGTGAAGCATTAATTCAGCTATGTATTTCAAAATAATTTAAAATTTACATTAGTTCATGAGTAACCTCATGAATTCAAGTTATCCCTCACTTCCTAGTTTGATAAACATGAGCCATGCTAGCAGGAATTAATGAAAACTTTATGGCAGTTGTTTGCTAGCTTATGGAGGGTCTGGGTTCAAGGTCTGAAAAATCAGAAGATAAAAGGCCAATAACAAAATGATTTGTTCTGTAGAGTGTAATTTAATGATGACAACAAAAATGGCAATGAGTACTGTTCTTGCTGTCACTATTTGGAGTCTAGACAAAACTGATTAGATACAAAACCATCAAGATCTTCTGATACTTTGGCAAATAGCAAGGGAATTATTCAGAAGATGAATGATACTGGAGCAGTGCCTAGTTAAAGACCTAATATTTTATAAAGGAAACAGCAAGAGCAATGGAAAAAAGTGATTTTGATCACCGTATATGAAGCAGCCCAGTCAAATCAGGCTCAGTGTTAGCTGTAATCTTACCTTCACAGTAGTGAAGTTGCTGCTTTCCTGGACGTGAACTAAAACACCATTCTCGCTCCTTGTCCTGAACTTCACTTCCAAGCAGTCCACATTTGAGGGTCCTAGGCTGGCGCCTCGAGTGCCATGCCTCATCATGTATTCTCGCCTCTTGTTTGGGCTTATGTGGTAGTCGAGTCGTCCTTTGCCTTCTAGTGATAAGGCAGTGTCGGCAGTAATATCTGGGACAAGGATGGGGAACTGCTCAGTACATAGTTCGTTACAGCCATAGCCACCATCTGCCTAATAACAATTATTGTCTTCCAGAGCTTGATCCAGAGATCAAGTTCAGAGCAGGTCACGGGGGAGAGCAGGAGTGAATGGCAATTTCAGCCCCTCTATTCTCTGGCTTCAACCAGAATGTGTGTTTGAGAGTAGGAGTGTGCTGGTAATTTACTGCTGCTATCAGTCAATAGTAAATTAAAACTCGCTAGGGAACAAGTGAGGGAGTAGGGAAAAAAATTTGGCTCCTGCAACTGTAATTCCTTCCCAGGGATGTTACTGTTTCCATTACTGCAATCAGGGTTTCATGATATATTGAACTGTAAGCTCTTCAAGGGAGAGATAATGACTTTCTATTTCTTACGGCATAAAAAAAAAAGAATAAAAAATGCAGAGCATTGACTACCAAATGCTGTTAAAATTATGGTTAAACTCTTTTGTAAACCGGCACAATAAAAGTGTATAAATCAGCTAAACAATAATGGGACATGTAAGAAAACAAAACCCAGTCATTATACTACAACTACATGGAAATAAATCTCTCTGCTCTCCTAGACAATTCCGTATTGATTTACAGAGTTATCCACATGCAAGTTAATAACCCCAGAGTGTAAATGGCTTGCTCTCATTTACATTTACTGTATTTTCTTGTCTATAATCTGATGGTTGTTTGATAAAAAGTCCTACAGTCCAGAGGAGACATAAGCACATGCACATAGTGCTAATGTGAAAGGAAGGGTTTTTCCCTTACCATCTTACCTCCCTGTAGGAGACAAATCCATCCTTCTGGATAGGTTTATTTTAGGTACTGATATTGTACATTACTGAGAAGCAGTAGTTTTAAATGAGTGCAGGTTACCTGAAAAGTGATATACATGCCAGAAAACACATGTAACTTGTTGCTCTTTTTAGCTCATGAAAGGACAATAGTCCATTGCAGACTTCTTCAAAATTATTTAAGAGGCAAGCATGCTGCTTGTTTTCCTGAGCTTATAAAATTCATTACCCCATGCCCCTGAAAAGGAACTCTTAATGGCATATGGTTAAAGCAGAGTTTACATTAAAGAGAAAGACAGTAAAACCTCCTCTATACATTTTTCGCAGTGCTTTCCGGTCAGTCCGTCTCTGCAATGACACTGCTGCCATGACCAGTGATCAACACAGGTGCCACCATGTTGGCAGGGGCTGGTTGTACAAGCACCTTCTAGTCTGGGACACCTGAAACAAAACAGAAACGTAGATGCTGAAGAAGTATGCACGAATAAGTGGAGCAAATGCACCGGGAAGCATCCTGTGTTTGAACTATATTCCCTTTCTTCCCCCCAGACATGTGAAAATGGAGAGGCTCTTCTCTTCAGACAGATCATAGAATCATAGAATAGTTAGGGTTGGAAAGGACCTTAAGATCATCTAGTTCCAACCCGCAACGACACCTCACACTAAACCATATCACCCAAGGTTCTGTTCAACCTGGCCTTGAACACTGCCAGGGATGGAGCATTCACAGCTTCCCTGGGCAACCCATACCAGTGCCTCACCACCCTCACAGTAAAGAATTTCCTCCTTATATCCAATAGAAATGTTCCCTTTTTAAGTTTTAACCCGTTATCCCTTGTATTATCACTACAGTTCCTAATGAAGAGTCCCTCCCCAGCATCCTTATAGGCCCCCTTCAGATACTGGAAGGCTGCTATGAGGTCTCCATGCAGCTTTCTCTTCTCCAGGCTGAACAGCCCCAATTTTCTCAGCCTGTCTTCATGAGGGAGGTGCTCCAGATCATGTTTCTAAGCAAATCCTGATTTTCAGTGACAATTTAGAACAGTCTTTTGAAAATGAATTCAGAGACAATGAAGCTCCTATTTCCTGTTATGCAAGAGAAGAAGAAAGACTTTCAGGTGCTTTTTAATCTGCATTCCCCCAGAGACTATATCACAATGAACAGCACAAGCTGAAAGAGGGGCTAGCAAATTTGGATGGAAGACTGACATTATTGCTACAACTTGTGACTTCACATACTGAGATGGAAAAACTGATAGAATCAGATGGTTCATAATTAATGACAGACTGCTTGGAGGATATGAGGGAAATTCAGTGACGCTTGACAGGCAAAGTGATACAGCAGACATTGTGGATTAAAAAGAAATAAGAGGGAACAGAGGGCTAGCAAACAGTATGAACACAGTCAAACCCAGGTGGAATTTATAAAGAAACTCAATAACAAGGCTACTCCAGCCTTCAAAGCACCATTAATAATAATTGGCAATAGAAATATAGTGATGTTGCTTTTTTGAAGCCTCTGTAATATTTTGTGAACCTTTCAGCCAAATTAATTTTCTTCCTACATCTTTCTCAATTTACAAGAAATTCCAAAGTAATTTTTTAAACAAGAAATAACTGATGTTGTCTGAGTGGAACACTATCTGACTTTCATGAAAGCTTCCTTTATTGTAAATGCAATACATTTGATACCATATATAGCAGACGTACTGATCTAAGATTCCTTGAGCTGCCAAAGCCTGGCTGGGCTCCAAGGGACGTCCATTGACTGCAAACTCCATTATACAGCCCACAAAATCATGACTTTCCACCTGTCCTCTCCTTTGCAGGATGGGCTCTATAGACCTGATGCCACCAACAGTAACCCGATTTGGTTGTACATCGAGAGTCCTATAACAGAGGCAGAAAAACAATTTATCAGCATCAGACATTAAGATAGCAGTGACAACACAGGAATTGTAACCATCAGCTATGGTACGCAGCTAAAATTCCTCCTCCAAATTTACATTTTATGTTTAGAAGGGGAGACAGATCAGTAGTGCTGGAAATAACATTTTTAATGAGTATGACTCTAAATTCCAGCTCAGTTATTGCATGTCAAAATTTCTATTGACTTGACTATGTAGTGTGCACGAAATCATAATGAATAAAGTTTTTTACTCAATTACTCTTAAATTGTAGATGATATTGACATAGCTGGAAGACAGATTCATTATTTTACAAAGATATAACACCTTTGCTAGGGATATCATATGTGACAGGGAATATGATTGTGGTTATTGTAAGAAACTAGCCAAAGTGACTTGGACTGAAGCTATTGTTATCTCCAAAGATGATCTAAAGATGCAACAGAAAGGCTTAGTTAGGGTAAACACAATAAATAAGATTTGTTTTCTGTACTGGCCAATGCTTAAGAAATGAAAACTGTAAAAGATGGTAACTGGAAATGACTGAAAACAACGTTGAAATAATAATAATAATTATTGTTATTATTAAGAAAGTAGTAATCAGGTGATGTTATCTCTCACACCTTTATAAGAAATGAGAGGTACAGTTTAAATAAATAAACACAGGACCCCAGATCATTGGGCAATAAGTCTTATCCCCATTTACGCCACAGTGCAGACTACCCATGGTCATACATTTCCTGTGTGCCACAAAAGCCTGGGGCCAGACATGAAGTCAAGAACTGGGGATTTCTGAATAAACTCTATGTAGAAATGTAGCCTAAATTAGCAAGTACTGGTAAATGTAGAAAATTCAATTTGCTTCTGCAAAGATGGGAGGAAATGACACTTGGGATCCTTGGCTTTGCATGCCTCTGACAGAGAGCAGCTAAGGTATTGATCCCTTGCTTGAGGCTGGGCTAAGGGCATGTCATCATGACTCCAAATTTCTCTGGCTTTAGGGGGTGATTTCTTTTAAATTTTACTAAAAAAAAAAAAAAAAAAAAAAAGTCCCCCAGAAAATTAAGAATTATTTACCAGTCAGTAGACACAGCAACATTGCTAACAGTGCAGTAGCCTGGCTCCTGATCCTCAGAGCAGGAATCCACCGTCAGTGATGCTGCCTACAAAAGCCACACACACACATATGCTGAATATTACAAAGCTGCAGTCACCAACGACATTAACTGAGTAAATATATCAAGAACTTGGCTATAATGAAGCACTTGTGTATTACTGTCACTCAGCATTGCAGGGTGCTTCAGAGCCACTGATCAACCCCCATCTGCATCAACATAGTGAACACCAAGATGTGGATACTAGCAGAGAGTGAAATAATTGACCACTTTATACAGAAAATCAGGTAAACACAGTTTTCAGATTTAGGTAAGGCTCCTTTCATGTCTGTTTGCTTTCCTCTTTGAAATGGCATTATTTTGGCTTGTACTGTATCCTGCTCTTGATCTGAACAGAGAGCTGCTCCCTCCAAACACAAAGGGCATTCCGTCAGCAGCTTGACCATGACATTAAACATACTACTTGAGCTTGATAAAAAACATGTTACAAAAGCTGGGAGTACAGTCACTGAAATTATTAGTTAAAAATAATAACCAACCACTCAATAATATTCCAAGTGGACATGATCAAGGTAAACCTTAGGCTGACGTGTAATGAGGGATGTTTGTTGACATTAATAATGGTGAAAAATAAGGATACCTACAGTGAGACAAAGCTGACACTTGGAGAAGTACCAAGCATTGCCAGCACTTCCTCTTTATTATTACCTTCAAGCCATCAAGCCCCATACACTGGGATTACCTCATTACCCATCTCAGTCATGCACACTAAAGTGAATCATGGCACTTTTATTTGTTAGCTCTAAAAGTTTAACCAAGGCTTTCACTAAAATCATGAAATAATTTCTGCTGATTTAAAAAGGAGGTTTTATTTTAGTCCTTATTTAGCAATGAATTTTCCCCACAGAGATTTATTAATAACAGATGCGCTGGAAAAAAAAAAAAAAAAAAAACAAACAAAAAAAAATAAAAACCAAAAAAAAAACCAANTGAAATAATTTCTGCTGATTTAAAAAGGAGGTTTTATTTTAGTCCTTATTTAGCAATGAATTTTCCCCACAGAGATTTATTAATAACAGATGCGCTGGAAAAAAAAAAAAAACAAAACCAAACAAAACAAAATAAAACCCAAAACCAAACCCGCTGAAAGTTATTCCTTAAAACAATTTTTCAGAAAAATAAACACAATCTCCAAATTGTGCATATCAGCTTCTCATGTTTGAACTAAATGTGTGGTACTGTTTTGCAGCAAATTTAAATCCAATGTCACTTTAAAAAATGCCTTCGTTTATATTTTGATTTAGCTTACTCTATTGGAGCTGAGCAAACAGCACTAGCTATCAGTACTTCATTAATCTGCAATGGCTTTTCTTTCTGCCTGCAACTAAGTTCACTAACTGCATCCTGTTGAAATCCCTGTAGGTTGTCCGTGTCCATTCCAAATACATACTGTAAGCTGATGCACTGTATTGACCAAATAAATTCATAGCTTTTAGCCCTAAATCATGCCCTACAGCACACCCAAATTGTTCAATTTGCTATTTTAATGAAAGCTTATCTTGAATTTCTTTCCATAAATAATGAGCAAACTTCTCCTGAGAAACATCAGTCTGCAGTTCCAAAGCAGATTATAGCCCTGTATAGATGAAACAATCCATATAAAGAGTAATAAGCTGGCTGGTCTGTATGCCATCAAAAGGATCCATATTTTCCTTCAGAATATCAAAAACAAAAAATGAAATGAGTTTTTTGTTCTTAGCTCAATCAATGTAATCTCCCTAACTGACATTGCTATGCACTGTGAAAGCCAGACTTCAACCCCAGCTCAAGAGCTAGATATTTGAGAGTATGTTTTACTTGGACCAGAGTTCACTTATTTTCTAATGTTAGTCAAATGTTCCTGCTTGTTACTTAAGCATTAGTCTATGGTTACCTTGCTGCATTATGAGACTTCTATCCTGTCACTCTGCAATAGCTCAGGACTGACAACTTAATGATTTTACCAGTTTCCGATAAAACCCCACTGTGCTGTAGGAAATGACAGATTTGGAATCCTGAAGGGGGGCTATTTTATACAGTTTTGGACACCTGGGAGACATTTTCCTGCAGCAGAAATATCTAAGACAAAGGTGATTCTTTTCACATGCTGTATTTGTAAACAGCTGAGAAGGCTTAAATGTTAAAAATAAATAATCACACAAAGGTATAAGTTGTCTTAAGTGTCTGCATTCAGACAGAAGCACTCATAACTCACTTTTTCTGTAAATAGCCCTTTTTATGTTATCTCTCCTATAGTCTAGCCCTCTGGCATATCTACAAGTAAAACATTTTACTGTTCAATTTTTTTCTGAAGTATATTTCATTTATTTGTTGTAATGTTACATGCGCGCTCCTACACTTAGCCATTTAAATCTTATTGGTAGAACTATCACCCTAATTTAATTGCTAAAATGGGAACCTGGTACCTTTCAAGATTTAGGCTTTCCATTTGGAAGCTGTGATGCAAATAATGAAGTATCCGCATTAAGTCATGACTCAACATCGCAATTATCCTTCATCTTATTTGGATATATAACTCCTGCAAACATACAAATCGGATTTGCTAATCCAGCTATACATTAAACCATCTGCCTTTTATAAATGGGGAAATCATGTCTTGCACTACACAACTGAAATGCAGTTTCAGGCTCAAGACTCTCTAAGAGAGAATCAAAAAAGCACCAGGTCAGCAGACAACCCTGATCCTACAAAGAACCACAGACCATAAGGTAATGCATTCCTCTGCGGCTCTCAGGACATTTGTGCCTCTCACCCCGGATCTGAAGCTCTTGAGTTCTAGTTCTAGGGTAGAACAGTTTATTCTTTTATTTCCTACATCACTTCTGGCTTCCAATATATACAACAAGATGTGGAGCCCCAGCCATATATTATTCTTATATGACTTCAATTTCAAACATGGGAAGAATATGGGATTCCACGTATGCTGGCCATTTCTGCCTGAGAAAGGAGCTGTTGGGCAATAGTTACTGATTATGGCGAGTGGATTTTGTTTCATTTCTAACTCAAACACTGGAGTCAAAAAGCTTGGCTTGAACTCAAAGAGCATTTGGTTTATATTCTGCTTTGGAAATATTATTAAAAAATGAGGGAAAAGGAATAGAAAACATTTACTTGAAAAAAAATGAAGGCAGGAGAGGGGTCAAGAGTATCATGCATACAGCAATCAGTTGTCCCAGTCCAGTTTTTGGTAGAATCCCTCCCCTCAGATGCTTTCTGGGGGACAAAAGGAAAAGTAACTTCCCACCTTCCCCCCAAAACACCCACTCAGTGTAGCACCTTCAAACTTCTTACATGTATGTTATAGAGGAAAAACAGGCTTCCAGTCTGATGAGATTGGTAAAATCTCCAAATCACCTCAAGGAATGTTAAGTTTGTCTGTTTGTATTTTCCAAATGCTGAGAAAAATCATTTTGAGGCTTTTAGTCTTAATTAGTCTTCCCTAATAATAATCCCTGTAATCTGCATCAGCTAATTAGCCTCATGTGTAGTAATTTATTTCATTAATTACTCCTGGTTCTCATTTTTCACATTTAGAGTACGTGGTATTGCATATTTCTTTAAATTATTCTTCATCACCGTCATATTAAACAAACCATTATAGTCCTTTGAGTCAGTTGGAGCAACACAGAAATGAGGAGGCTTTTTCCAAAGTTGGAGGTTCTGCTAGTAAATGCTCCTCTGAGTTCATATGGAAGCCAAAGTGACTTGGTTTAAAAACTTGTCTTAAATTCCATCTTCTCATTTTAGTATTTCTTACCATTCCAGCCCGCCGGGCAATCACTGTGTGAAATTGTCCATCAGAAACCTTCTTAGCTGTGGTAAGCTTGTATGTGCCACTGCCAAGATTGTAGGAGAATCTCAGCCTCCCTTCTGCTATTTCCAGAGCCAGAAATTCTGCCCTGTCTCCGGTTTGGTTATCATAGTTATACAACATTAAAGCATTACTCTTTATAGTTGCAAACTTTATATAGATGTAATTATTGTTTGGATCCATACTGGGAAACTCCATATAGGACAACTCTTCAAATCCATAGCTGTTCAGTTCACAGTGATTCCCAAAAACACCTGCAAAATGAAAAGTAAAATCTGGTGTCAGATAGTTTTTTCCTTCCTGTGCATTCTCCCAAACCCAAAGCACTGGTGTGCTCTAAACATGGCTGTGACACACAGGCTGCCTGTGAAACATCTGATGCATGATTAAAAACGTGCAGCTTGAACAGAAGACTCCTATTATCCACAGATGAATGTTGAAGTACGTAAACTTAAAAACTGAGTTACAAGTGACATCTATTGAAACACAAAGTACATTTCATTGAGTTCTATGGTTTCTTTAGAAAACAAACAAACAAACAAAAGAGTTTGACAGTTATGTTGGATAGGGTTGTTAATTATTATCAGGCATTTATTAACCCAGTTATGGAAATAAATTTGTAACTTGATCTTGTTTTTCTCTTTTCAACTGTTATATGAACTGCTTCTCAATCAGTGGTTCACAAGCATACGTGTGACTAAAACATTATGCCTTGCTGTATTGTTATTGATTTGAATATTTTGATGCAATATTTCTTTTTGTATCTCTGTCACATAATTTCCTGCAATTTTTTTTTACTGCAGTGGCAATGAGAAAAAATTTCAGACTTAATTTATGACCATTAGTTACATTTACAATGTACTATATAGGAAATGAATAAACTCTGAGGAAACATAAAACAAAGGAAATAAAACAGAATAAAGAAGTTATTCCACATGTTAGTAGAAAACCATATGTAGAGGTAGTTACAAGTGTGTATGGCGAGCCATGCTTGTGTGTGATGCTTTTCAGCAGCCTTAAAACATTTTAGATGATTTGTCAGGTTTATCTGGTTTTTGGTTAAACAGTTGCATTTACTTCCCTGCTTTTCTACACAATGACAAACCTGCATTCAGAACCAATCTTGCTGCAATTATATCATGACACCTTAAAATATATGTATTGGTTTATGTCTTTATTGGGTTCATTCCATAAACCAAATTTGAGATAGCTAAATCCTAATAATTTAACAGTTTTGGCAGTACTATATGCTTTTCTGACTCTCGGAACAGTACTCTGGTTTTGGAACTCAGAACTTTATTAATATGCAATAAATGAAATGGGCAAGTACTGGTGTGGGCTAGCAAAACTGTTCTGATTCAGCCCGGTTTTCTTAATCAAATCTACTAAAATGAAAGTGCCAACATCTAATGTGGTGCTCCTGAGCGGCAGGAAAATGTGGGTGGGGTGCCTTCCAATTCTTGCTTTACCAATATTTTGGCAAATTAGTCATATTTCTCGGAAGAAAACCAAGTCCTCTCTGCTCAATATTATCCCAAAGTCCCTTTTTCCAGTTTAACATGATGACTTCCTTGCAATTTGATGCAAGAATACCAATGTTATTTACAGCGACCTCATTCCTCAGCTTTCCTAAAAGCATCTGTTATTAGGCAGGAGAGCCAAGCACTGCTCTGAGCCCTCAGTGTGGCCCTCCAGCAGCCACAGTGACCCCCCACACTGCTCTGTGCTTCCATCTACTGCCATGCTGGCAGAAATACTGACTTCTCCCTCTTGCAGCTGAGGAAAATAAAGAGGAGATGACTAACACCTGCCCACAGACTGGGATCCATATAGACACCGACTGGGTTTATGCAGACAAAAACAGAGATTTGAGAAATATTAGTAGGGAAAGGGAAGATGGAGCAGAGGGGAGAAGTGTACTTACCAAAGGGACAGTGGCAGTAATAGCCCTCCACCCCGCTTTGGCAGGATCCACCATTGAAACAGGGGTTGCACTCACAGTAATTGACAGTGGAGTCACACGTCTTCCCTGCGATTAGGGAATAAGAGCAATTTCCAGGTCAGAGTATTCAGGTCGATAGGAAAGTCAGGCTAGTATTTAGATAACGAGCTTATGAACCAATGCTGAATGCACAGCCAGGAGGGAGGGTGCAGGAACCCACTGAGGCTGTGGGATAGAGAGAGAAACACAGGCACAACGCTGGGCTGCATTATGCATGGCCCAGAGACATTAACTCTGCTTTTAGAGTGTCTCATTGTAATTATCTCTTACAGGTATTGATGGTTTGGTTTTTAAGTGGATTTTTTATTAACTGGTGTCTGTAACAGAACATGAAATGAAAGGAGATGCTGAGCTAAAAAAAAAAAAATAATGTTTTTTCCCCCCCTATTGAATGCAATGTACTCATTAGTGTGACAGAGACACAGACAGCCCTTGCTGGATCCTGTATCAACATGGCACACTGAACACAGGCTGCTATTGTACATTATATGATTTTTCTATTTTTCCTCATCCATTACAACCTCCTTCCTGACTCAGAGGGACACCAGTCCTCTGGAGCGAAAACAAGCTATCCTGGATACAGTCCCTTTCTAAGCAGGCATTGTCACATGTGGTAAATATTACTCACCAAAGAACAAACTGAAATAACTTCAGTGATAATTCACTTCAACAAGGAAGGGAACCAGGAAAAAAAGTGAAGATTTTAACAGATGCTGAATACCGACAAGGGGATTCTTTGTACAAACCTAAAATTTTCTTTGCATGGAAACATTAACTATAGAGTATTGCTCTTCACTTCTAAGTTTTCCATTGCTTAGCCTTTATCACTTTTAGCAACACTTCACCTATGCACCACACCTGGAATCTGCCTTCCTTTCTTCTGCCAACAGTGCCTGCCTTGCTGCCTGCTCAGCAAAAACATGGAAGCATCATGAAGTTTTTCCTTCATGTTTCTCTGCAAAACCTGGCAAAATCAGCCACGCTCTTCCAGACCTCTCCCTGAACTTCATCTAGGCTGGGATATATACACATGGCAACGGCTAATACTGTCTTAATACCTCTTATTGCACTGACAATGAATTACTGCATTCCTCACACCATATAACCATAACATATATTTAAGTTGAAAGTACATGAGCTTGCACAACGGGTGTCCATTCTTATATGTCACACACATAATTCTTACATCTTACATGACAACAATGCACAGCATGCGATCCTTAGGGATTGCTGGTTCCTAAGCTGAAGAACATCAGGACTGTGCTATATTAACTCTGCCAGCTTTTTTTAGAATGTCAAAACTTTGGTCACCTAATTAAGATTGCCTCTTTATCCCTCCCTCTACTTTTCTGTTTAACCTAAAGAAGTTTGCAGGCAGTTCTTCCATGTGAGCAGAAGAGCTCCATGTGCAACTGCAAGCAGGATGGAAACAGAGCACTGGAGGATTTCTGTGGTTAATACATAACTTGGAGATTCATCATAAATCCAGGAAACATTTCCAGTGTCTGAATCTAATTATGCTTTGGGGTATTTATTTATATTTTATTCTCTAATGGGCATGACTGAAGGATGAGCTAACTTTTTATCTGAAATTTTGCTATTTTCTTTGTTTCAATATTATGGTGCATAGTACAGATCATTGACTTATTGAGGAGAACATGTAGCAAGAGTGAGGCAAAGATGCTCAAAATAGCTCACTAATGATTCTTAATTTACACAAAAATCAAGCATAGCTAATAAGGCTTACCAATTTATTTGTTTTGCAATCTAATCTACCTACTCTTCTTTTTCTCAGCTAACATTAAGGCTGGCATATTTGCTGAGCCAGCAACAGAATATGGATGTTTATTTTAGCTGCACATATTTTAACCAGTGAATAACAACATCTTCACATTTAATAATTGTTTGAATAATTTATGAAGCTAATAAAATTGTGTTTAGAATCATAGAAGTTTATTTTGGAAGGGACCTTTAAAGGTCCTCTAGTCCAACTCCCCTGCAATGAGCAGGGACATCTTTCAACCAGAGTTTGGTTGCTCAAAGCTCCATCCATCCTGACCTTGAATGTTTCCAGGGATGAGGCATCTGCCAACTCTTTGGACAACCTGTGCCAGTATCTCACGAAACTCACTGGAAAAAGTGTATTCCTTATAGTTAGTTGAAATCTTCCCTCTTCCAGTTTAAAGCCATTACCTCTTATCTCAATATTAGAAAAAATATTGTGCTTCCTGAGTAGAGATTTTATACAATTACTATCTATTTGAAATTCTATCTTGCACAGATAAAACAAATCATTCAAAGAACCTTACTGGATTGAAGAGGAAAAGAAACTAAGAAACTGTTTGCCACTATGCACAAAAGCATCCTCATCTGAACCCATGTGCTCCATTTTACTGCTTTCCAGACAGATAATGTTGAAAGATTTGGGGTATTCATTTTTGTGTTAGATCTTTTTCTGAAGACATGAAAATTAGGGTAATGCTGGATAATTGATAACAGACAGCATTCAGCATTCATCACCTCAAGCTGATACTATCACATGCAGGGGCTTATGCAAAAATCTAACTTCCTGATAATTTTTTTCCATTTTAATAAAAAAAAGCAACACAAACAGGTACCAGTTGAATGCTCTTGGGTTAGATTTCAGTTGATTTGAGAGTTTTGGGTTTTGTGGTTCTTTGTGTCCATCTTTTAAAGTGGTTGTTCTAATATTTTAATCTTGCATTTGAAACAATTTCACAAACCTACATTCCTTCATCTTAATGAGTCCTGGAAAACAGGAACCAAAGGGTTCAAAGGACGGGCAGACAACTACCGTAAATCATAAAGTATATTCCCTGCAGAAAGTGATTATTTTAAAACCAAAACCTGATCATCATTAAGAGATGTAATTATAACAGACTGTTTAAACCCTAATGATGTTGCTCTGAGGTAATCAGTCTTTATAACCCTATTCAGTGAAAAGAAGTACATTACCTTTACAGTATGATGAAGTGAAATGCAGCTGACAAAACATAATAAATCAAGGAAAAAGTAAGACCCCAGGTTTCCAGGTAGGCCATTATAAAGGTCTACATGTACTCTAATTTACTGTGAACAGAGACTGTGTCTCAGAAAACACTAATTTCTACTTGTATGCAGCACCATGTAAATACTACTTTTATACTGAGCATGCAACAATTATAAGCCTGCATTTTCATTCCAAGAGAAGCAGAAAACTGAATTAGAAATGTACTATTTTGGATGTCTCTTTTTCTCTTTATTTTTTTCGTTCTGAGGCACTTAAAGTTTGTATTCGTAAAGAAACAAGCATTTTACATTCACTATGACTATCTTTAATCATATATGAATCAGGATTAAATGCCCAAGCAGCTGTGTTCTCTTTCTGTTGGCAGCATAACGACATAATAGTCCCCATGTCAAGTATTTTCAATCTGTATTCTGACATTTGTTTGCAGAACCTACTGAATATTACATTTGCAGAATTTAAAATACGCTTTCGCAGACATAAAATGTCTAAATATACTGAATATTTCTTGTGATCTTATCTAATAAGTTCTGATGACATTCAATGCCAAAGATATCTTGGTTTCTAATTACATACTTTGGTGCCATTTGTTTTCTGTCTTGATCAATTAATCTTCAGACAGTTAAATAATTCTTGATTCTGCAACGGCCAACAGATTAAAAAAGATCTGACCCCCAGATAGAAACATCTGCCTCAGTGGTAGTCTATCTAAAATTTATTTGTGTTGACAAGGAGTTTAAGAAAGCTCATATCAGATGCCACATCTAATTCATAGCGTGAAGGCAGTCAAACATTTTAAACTGTAAGAGTCTCTCATTACATTATCTTAGTTAAAATGTTCTTCTTTTCAAGCTTGTCACATGTAGAACTTGGTTTTTAGCTGACATGAGGGCTAAGATATGAGCTTTAACACCAGAAAAAATAAGTTGGACATTTCTTTAATGTTTCAAATTATAGGCTAGAGGCACATACTACAGCATGTTGCTAGAGCTAATGAAGTGTTCTGCTTCGTTGCAACAGCAAGCATATGCCAAAGTAATCTTTGGTGCTAATGACCTAAAGAGAGGATAGGTGCCTTAGAATTATTTGCCGTGCTCCTGGCAAAATAATTTGATGTACTAATACAACATGAAATAAAATCCTGGATTGGTAACTTAATTAGAATGCTTGTCAATTAACAGTAATTGCTCCTGACCTGAGGCTCAGTAGCACATTTGTGAGGTCCACGCAAAAGGTCATATCAGTGTACTTCTGTATCAACAGTCCTTTCACACTGAGTATGCATCTACTGCTGTAGCTGTGCTTTAAATGCAGTAGTTAAAACCTTTATTTTGATTAACTTTTTCCTTTGTAATAAAGTGTATCACACCTCATGTCCTAATCTGGTTTAAGAAAAAAATGATAAATAAAAAGAATAATCAGCCTCCTAGTCACTCCATCAGTTACAAACGAGTTCTGGTATCAGTGGCAGCAAGACAATTCCCAGCCTACCATAAGGAGAGAAATACTCTTCAGAAAAAAGGTACCAAAGGCCTTACTTAATCTTTTCTTTTTAATGACATCTGTAAAAATTGGTCATAAGCAAAGGCTGAAATTGTTCAAACCTTCCATGAACATTCATGACAGAAGCAAATATCAGCCTGCTTTTCTCGGGATAAAATACTGCTATGTTTGAAAGTGTAAGAAATGCTAGAGAAAAAAATACTCTGAAGAGGTGGGAATACTGCAGATATTTCTGGTTTTAATGAAAAAAAATATTACAAAGGGACAAAATACATAATAGAAATGCTTGATCATTTTGCCTGAATTCTGTTTTTTCCCATATCCTTCATCTCTCTTGTATCACTGTAAGCAATTGGGGACAGAGGCCAATTTTGTTGCTTGGTACACTCCTAGCAGACTTGAAACGCAGAACAATGACAAGAACAGAAAAATCATACTTATGCATTGGAAATGGATTCTACATATTTAATAAATTAAAATAGCTCTTGTAAAAATCTTTCTGTTCTAATGCAAATTGAGATTTGCCTGAGGACAGAAATAAAATAATGCTGTGGGCACCTGATCTTCTGAGTTTTCATACCTACAGATAGCTCATTTTGCATGACATCTTCACCTATGGGGATGCTTATATTCATACAATCTCGAGCTAAAACGGCAAGTTTCTGCCCTCTTTACATCTCTTCTGAACTGTAAGATCTAGAGAAGTAAAAGCATACCTGTATACCCAGTCTTGCAAACGCAGTTGAAGCTTCCTGGGAAGTTCTGGCAGGCGGCACCGTTTTTGCATGGGTTGGCAAGGCACTCATTGACGTCCCTCTCACAGGCCATGCCAGTGAAGCCCTCAGGGCAACTGCATGAGAAGCCCCCCACCAAATTGTGGCAAGTCCCATCGTTGTGGCAGGGGGAAGGGAGGCATTCGTCGATGTCTGTCTCACACAAACTCCCATCGTACCCTGGCATGCACCGGCACACAAAGGGCCGCAGGGGCTCATTGGCCACAATGATGACAGGGACACTCTCGTGGCTCTTTAGAGCTGGGCTCACCGCCAACCTCCTCTGGCAGCTCCCTCCATTCTGGCAGGGGCTCTGCAGGCACCAGTCGTGGTCCACAGCCTCAATCCGCACCCCGCTCTGGCGGAAGAGGACATCCTTGATGCTCTCAAAGAAGGTAGCCACACCACTCGGATTCACATACTGGTTGTTGCCACGCTTGATAGCTGCCATCAGGAAGGTGTGGTTGCTCTCCTCATACAGCCCATAGAGCTGGATGGCAGTGCCCAGCCCCGTCAGCTGGGAGCTGGCTATGCGCAAGAAGTGGAGATAGTGATTGGTCAGGAAATCCCTCACACTGTGGGCTCTCAGGCGGAGGAGGATACTGTTGTCAATGGTGGCATTGCTGAAGCCTGTGAAGAAAATCCGGACACTGCTGGTAACAGCACCATGCAGCCCATCATTGCTAAGGACGGCCAGGTCAAATGTGCCATCTGTGGACCTTGTCTGTGAGTGGAGCTCACAGGTACCACCAGGAATGCTGAAAAGGCTGGTGACTCCTGAGGTGAGGGAGCACTGGAAGCTGTCTAGCACATCTGGATCTTGAGGCTTTACATTGCCTAAAATTCCACCTGGGAAGAGGTTGCCATAATAGTGAACAAATATTTCTACTGTTCTGGGCTGAGATGGGTTGTCATTTTGGTCTATTACCTTGATCTGCACAGTTCCTGTGGAAGACATCTGAGGAACGCCAGAGTCTCTTGTAATCACCGACAGGTAGAAATCACTGATTTGCTCTCTGTCAATCTCCCTAGTGGTTGTCAGTACACCAGTGGTGCTAAGGCTGAAGTAGCTGGTTGCAGGGCCAGTGCTGAGCAAGTAATAAGTAAAGGGACCTTGGTTTGGAGGGAGATCAGGGTCTGACGACTGAAGCGTCATCACCAGAGTTCCTGCACGGTTATTCTCCATGACTTCTCCTTGGCTGGTGGACAATGTAGGACCATTGTCATTGATGTCTTCCAAAGTTACCAATAAAGAGGCACTTCCTGTAGCAGACGGTGTTCCCGAATCGACGGCTAGCACTGACAGGTTGTACACAGGCAGTGTTTCTCGATCCAGCTCTGCAGTGACCGTCACCTGTCCTGTCTGTGGGTTGATGGAAAAGGCGCTGTTGTCATTGCCAGACCCAATGAAATAGGAAAATCTGCTCCAGCTAGGGACAGAGTCTGAATCAAAGGCACTCACAAATGTGACGTGTGTGCCTGGAGGAACACCCTCACTGATTCGTATATTGTAGGTTGCTAAGGTGAAAACAGGAGGATCGTTGGCATCCAGTATAGTGATATTAACAGTTACTTCATCTATATCTGCACCACGAATGCTCCCCAAATTTTTTGCAAGGACTTTCAAAGAGATTCGTTCTTCTTTCTCTCTGTCAAGAGGTCCTGAAACATAGATCTGACCACTTCTTTCATCTATCTGGAAGCCTTTCTTTCTGCTGCTGCCAAAGATAAGGTAGTGGACTTCTCCATCAGTTCCCATGTCACGATCACTTGCAAAAACTTCACCTACAACTGTACCTTTGGAGGCTGCCTCAGAAACTTCAAAATAATAGAGCTTAGACACAAACCGGGGCACATATTCATTTGTCCCTTCTAGCTGGATATTAACACTAGCAAAGCTGCATCTTTCCTCATCTGGAACATTAAATGCCTTTACTGTTAAATGGTAACTTTGCTTTGTTTCATAATCTAAAAATCCTTGGGTGGTGATCGTTCCTGTATTGGGGTCAATGACAAAGAGGTCACTGTCTGAGGACTGAATAGCATATGCAATCACAGCATTAGATCCAGAGTCGGCATCGGTAGCATTTAAACAAATAACAGTTGTCCCGCTGGGGGCATTTTCTAACACATTGGGAAAGTAGTCCTCAGGGCTGAATTCTGGAGAATTATCATTCACATCAATGACATTAATAGTGACACTGCAGTAGCCTGTTCTGGACACCCATCCTCCATCTGTGGCAGTAACAACTAGCTCATGCTTTTGGCATAGCTCAAAATCAAGTGGTTTTGCTAGTGTTAGTGTACCGGTAGTTGTATTAATAGCAAAGATGCCAGCCTCATTTCCAGAGGAAATATTGTATCTGATTAACCCATTCATAGCCGTGTCTCTATCTCGGGCTGAAACCATCCTGACCACTGTTCCAACAGAGTGACTCTCTGGGACAGTAACACTCATGCGGCTTTGAGAAAATTCAGGTGTATGGTAATTTTCCTCTGTGACCACTATTTCAACAGCTACCTCAGATGAGAGTGAAGGATTACCTTTATCCTTTGCTTTCACTTTAAACAGAAAGTTTTTGTTCAAATCAGCCATTAGTGAAGATGACACAGAAATCCAGCCTGTACTCCTGTCCAGTTGGAATTTATTGGTTTTGCTCTCATCAGAGATAAAGTACTCCACTTCAGAATTCAAGCCAAAGTCTTTGTCATCCACTGCAGTAACTTTAATTAAGTTTGTGCCAACCCTCACATTCTTTGTAACAGGAGTGAAGTATTTCTGAGTGAGGAACAGTGGTGCATTGTCATTGCTGTCTACAATGTTAATGGTGACGGTTGTCTCACTTATTAATGGAGGGCTGCCTCGGTCTGAAGAAGTAACAATGAAGCTGTGCCTATTAATGTTGACATTGCTTGAACCGCTGGAGTTTTGGTACCTTAAATACTGCTTGTTGAAAATTCCCCCTGTGGTTGCATTAATTCGAAAGAACTCAGACTGGGATTTTATGAAGTAGAAGACTTGGCCATTAGACCCTTCATCAGGATCGGTGGCTGAAACCTGGGTGACCTTCAACCCAATCCCAGGAAGCTCAGGACACTCCAGATAATAGGATGGCTTTGTAAATCGGGGGGCATTGTCGTTAACATCTGTGACAAATATGGTGACGTCCGTGCTCACTGTCCACCCAGAGTCATGTGCAGAGACCCTGATTCTGTAGCGGTCTGTGTCCTCCCTGTTCAGTGGTCTGCTGATGGTGATGTCTCCAGTGCTGGGATTTATGGTAAATGGGAGACTTGTATCCCTGATGGAGTACCTGCTGACAGCATTCACCCCAATGTCTTCATCTGATGTTGTGACTCGGGTTACCGTAAAGCCCAGAGGTGCATTTTCAGGCACAGAAGCACTGAATATCTGAGAAAACCTTGGAGCATTGTCGTTTTCATCTAAAATATTAATGATAACTCTGACAGTTGTGCTCTGGAGTGGCGTACCTTTATCTGAAGCTTTTATGGTTAGTGTGTATCTAGACAACCTCTCCCTGTCCAAGGGTCTGATACTTCTGATCTCACCAGTGGCTCGATTGATACTGAAGCTATTTTCTCTATTGCCATCAATTATTTCATAATTCAGTTGTCCATTTAGCCCACTATCTCTGTCGACAGCAGCCACTGTCAGAATCTTCCGTGGGGACAGGTTCTCCACTATTTCTGCAATGAAGGGATCTTGCTCAAACTCTGGTGCATTATCATTGACGTCTATAACCATCACTTCCAGTTTCTTGTATGAGGAAAAGGGAGGAAAGCCCGTATCTCTGGCCTCGATCCAAATCACATATTTCTGTATGGCTTCAAAATCCAAAGCTTGCCCAACAGATAGCTGTCCTGTCACTTGGTCAACCAGGAAGGTGCTGCCCAGGTTACCGCTAGCAATGTAGTAAGACAAGGCGCCTCCTCTGGCTGAAGATCCAGAGATGGTGGTGACAAGTGTACCAACTGCTTGGTTTTCAGGAAAAGTGACAGTCTCCTGATCAGCCTGAACGCGAGGGAATTCTGCTCTGTTCACAAACCTCACAGTGACAGTTGTAGAGTCTGTCTTGGGGTACCGGCCGCTGTCCCGTACGTGCACAGAAATGGTGACTTCAGACTCTCCTGTCAGCGGGTTTGCAGCCAGGATGGCCCCCCTTTCTGGGTCGATGTGGAATTTCTCAGAGTTTTTCCCCAAAAGAGAATAGTGGAGCTTGGCGTTGGAGCCAGCATCTGCATCAGTGACGGTCACAGCAAACACGAATGAGCCTGAAATGGAGAACAAAGTTAGGGCAGTTCTTTAAATCAATGCACTGATTGCAGGAAATGCGATGCCAGCCTCTCACTCGGAAGCATATCCTGAAGCAATATGCACATCCTTACACTGCTATGAAGATGAACTGTACTTTTCATAAGATGCTAAGTTAAACAAGGGGTTAGGTGAGTTTGCGAGCCTACAAGACATGCACACAGCCAAAAATGTCACAGCATGTGCAGATGTCACTGGCTGCGCATACATCTGCCCTTTTTGGTAGTCTGGCATCCTGTTTCTAGAACATTCACATTATGAAAGCCAGAAATCTAACCATACTGATTTGTTTGGTTTTTTTTTTATTGCTTGTAGTTTATTTATGCACATCATTAAAAAAAGCCTGTAATTCCATGACTAGTAGGGTTATGCAAGTGAACAGGCAGCACCCATGGTCATTTACCCTACACACCCACATGCCCTCACAGCTCCTTCTCTTCATATTCCCTAGATGATGCTCCTTTGTTCCCAGTAGCTTGCTCCTCCAGATTTCGTAAGTGTTCTGAGGACAGTAACTAAGGGGACTGCATTTTTAAAAGCAAGCTGGTACTCTGAGATAGGGGCAAAATTGCATAGAAACACAAAACTATTTGTACTAGTGCAATAACCTGAATAGACTACATTTTAGGTTTTTCAGATTTATTCTTCACAGTGAGCTCAAATAAACAGATACCATTTGCATTAACCTCTATATGTGCCCATCTGCAAGGAGAATCCAGGGTGTTCTTTTGCACTAGACTTTACAGATCTAATGCACAAAACATCTTTCCAAGTTGACGCTGTCCAACCAATTTGCAGAACACTCTATTGATGTTTTACTGGTACTGAAATTTAGAAAGCACCCACGTGTATATAAAACTCATGTTGTTTTCAGCATCTTAAATCATTTACAGGCAGGAATGAATATGACAGCGTCCCCTTAAAACTATACTTCATGTCACTATTTGTCATGTGCAATAATTTGTACTCCAGAGGGAGGAATATTTACACTAGAACAGTATTCAAACCCTTGTGAGAAATGGGACATGAAAAAAAATAGATTTTTGCTTCAGTTAAGCAAATTATATTATTAATTATTATTATTACTAGTTCCCCTTTTAAAACTTGATTAAAAAATAACAAGGAAATTAAGCTTTTTCTCTCAAAACATACACTAGATATTCTGCGATTGGAATAAATGCAAACATCTTGATCAAGTTATGAAGGTTTGTTCTTTATTTTTGAAAAGCTATTTCAGATGCTACACTGGACTGCAACAAAGCTGTGGGTCTTTTTTCTTTTTTAAATGGATGCCATGCTTGCTAGTAACATCATTGTCAACCGACTTTCAAAATAATGTGAAAATATAGTAACATTTCATTTTAAATGAAAGTGAACTATCAGATGAGGAATTGCAAATAAAGAACTGCAATGCACCCCTAGGATTTTGTTAAGTTAAAAACATAGCTCAGGTTTTCTATATGTTGCTAGTTGCAAAGGGTTTCGTATGGAAAGCATCCAAAAAGATAAGAAAACATCGGTTAAACCTCTCTGTATTCCTTATTAGACACATTTAAAGAAATACCCCCAAAAGAGCCACACAAAGGCACTGTGCCTTAGTCAGAATACACAAAGATTCACCAAGGCAATAATACAATAATTTCATAATGTTGTTCTGGAAACAGGGAAGAAATGTAAACAAATTCACTCTTCCATAAAAAGGAGAAGTATTTGCAATTGTTCAAAATTTAGAGAGAAAACCCAAGACATGGAAACAAGCCTTTATTTTTGTTCTTTAAAGGAAAACTTGATTTGTAAACCATTTGTCTTGGAATCCTCTCTGTAGGCATCGTATATCCATGTATGTGTACGCATGTGAAAACACTCCGTGTCACCACCTTCCACAGCCAACCACTCTGACTGTGGTTTGGTGCATTTATAGGAATACAATCATTATATTATAAAATCATTTTCCTGTTTTGAGATAATAGAGGACATGGTATTATTCCATTTTAATCTTGGGGGAAAACATCTCAAAATAGACAAATATTTCTCCATCCTCATGCAAATACACATATTTGCATCTCTTTCCCTTTGCAATGCCAGTTCTTTAAGCAGAATATACTAGTACTTGGGACTTACTGATTTCTAATGTGTTTAATTATCAGGCTTGATAAAACAAACTGAATCAGAAACTAATTAACTGCATTTAGTGAAGTTACTTGAATTTGGGTGCAGGTTCCATAAATGGAAGGTTGCTGCTTGGCTTTACTTTTATTTTACTTTACTTCATCCCTTGGCTCAAGAAGAGGCAACATAATCAGTGTCTGATACAGCCAGGTTGACATAATTCTCTTCAAGAATTGCTCAGGGTGGAAAAAGCACATCTACATTCAGGAGACTTTCAGAGTTAAAAAAGAAGCCATTGTCATACTAACCCTGTAAAAATAGTTGAATCCTTTGTTTGAGTCAATGCTCATTTACACTATGTTTTCTTTACAAAATGCAGGAAAATAATTGAATTTGGATGGAAGGAGCAAACTAAGAAAAACCACATTGCTGAACTGCAGGTCACATATTGATCCTTGCCATTATTCGTTTCCATACAACATGAAGATAACAAACCATGGAAAACAGCTACAGAGGAACATCTGAGAAACATTTCTTGTAGCACAGCTTTACATTTCATTAAGATGTTTATGCAATCTGAAACATCCCAAGTATTGCCAGGGTTACCTGAAGTGGTAGGTGAAGGGACATGGGTGACGTAGGGATGGTGATGAAATTTGGGTGGGTTGTCATTCACATCAGCAACAGAGACAAGCACACTGGTGGAACTGGAGAGAGCCCTGGGGAAGCCCCCATCACTTGCCACCACTACCAAAGTGTAGTTCTCCCTTGCCTCTCGATCGAGGAGAGCACTGGTGATGATTTGTCCAGTTGATGGGTTGATTGTGAATTGTGAATTGCCACCTGTAAGCCTATAGCTGTTTGAAAGAAAAAGCAAGGAAGAAAAATTCAATTAGTATTTCATAGGCAGTCTGCTACCTTAAGATTATAACAACTTTCTGTATTTTTCAGACACCATAATGGTGGGTATCAACACGAGGATTTTCCATCTGTCTTCATTTTTATTTTTATTTTTTATTCTATATTTCAAGACCTATCAAAAATGACATTTCCTGGGATTTCCAAGTGTAGCTGCTTAACAAAGATAGCTTTCTAATAAATAAGGAGCAGACTGAGCCTTTGTACCTCTGGTGATTCAGTCAGATATACTATCCAAATAGCCTGCTGGAGGCATTCTCTAGTGCTGATTTCCCTGAGCTAATCTACTAAATTTTATCCCAAAAGTCTGGCATACCTCTTAATTAAATCTGCAGAATAGAATAAGAAAAAATACTTTATTCTGAAATAAAAGGACAGCGAATTTATAAAATAATATGAGGATTTATAATTCATATTGTATTCTGCTACTAAGAGGTTTTCTAATGCATATTTTGTTTCCCCATACTGACTCTTGCTATTCAAGATTTCAATGTTAATTCATAGGAACTCATAGCAAATTAGTAACTATGGATCTATGTTAACAGAGACTTATCGGGACCAGACTTTAACCCTTGATTGGTGTATATGTATGTGCACACATTTGCATGTGTGTGCAGAAATGTGATTTGATAAGAACTAACTCTGTGCTTACTGCAATGCATTTTACAGGCTAACTCTGCCTTACTAGCACAGAGAATTTTTCCTTTCTCTTTGAGTGCTTACCCAGCTTATGTTCATACAGAATGGATCTCAAAGCTATGGGTAGCCCTAGGCTGTGTTTTACAAGGTAATTGTCTAATATTATGGTTTTTATTAATTCAGACTACGGATTTTCTACAAAGCAAAAGAAAAAAAAAGGGATAAATTAACAATTCCCGTATTTAATGTTATAATCCTGAGAAAAATCAACAGAGTTGTGATTAGCATTGCTTCTTCAGAGGAGCCTGGTCCAGCACAGTAGCAGCTTTTTTGATGTATATGATTCTACAAAAGATTCAGAAGAAAATGGCTTTTATGAAGGAGAGCAATATTCCTACATTCACCTTCTTAAAATCAAAGCAGGTTATGACAGAAATAACAACATAGGCCAGAAGCTTTACTTAAGAGGACTGATAGCCAGCCTGTGTAATAAGCTGTAGCAGCTTCCCCTGTTCAATCATTAATCTCTACAGAATGCCATAAGCATAATTTAATTGCTTAATTATGTTGCAATATGATGGCAATACGTAATTATTCTTGAGCCACAGCAATGTGCATCCAGGGTGGAAAAAATGTGCACAAAGCCTAAAGCACCACTTAAATCTCCCTAAATACCAGAAGCATGGGCAAATTTCATCTGTGATTTGTAATGTTTTAACCCGGTGTGAAGCACTGCAGAAGAGAGAGGCTTCCTCTTCTTCCACATATACAGAACAGCTGAAGCTTCAGCACTGGGAAGATGCTATGAAATCTTTTTACAAAAAAACCACAAAGCAAATAATAAAAAAACCCAGTGAAACAATCAATACCTCAACCAACCCCTCCTCCCAGAACAACGACAAGCAACATTTTCTGTAGGATAGTCTGAGTTATATATGAGTCCAACTGTATGCAAACCAACTGGACAATGTATGTGTGTGTCAGCATAGTTACATACTACTTTTGGAAAGCAAAGACTGGAGTCTGAAACAGGCTCTAATGAGACTGAAAAGGAGTTCTAAGGACTCGACACCTCTGACAAGATGATCTTACATGTTCTGGTCCCTCTGGCTTTTCCCAGACTTGCAATACCACTCATATATAAAGATTTGCATTACTCTAAATGCTGAATCTGGACAAATTCTGTCCAAGAAAAACAAAATACGTTCCTGAGTCTAAAAAGAGTAAAACAAAACCTGAAAACAATTTTGAATAGCTACTTGCAAAGGAAACAAAATATTTTTATCAACTGTTTTACTGTGAAGCACTGAGTGAATGACAAAGACTAATAGCAGAGATATTAAAGTTATTCAGCCACACTAAAGAAATCTGAGAGCAGTCTGATAATTTCTGATTACGGGATGCAATCATTACAGTCATTTATGCTTCGTATGGAATTTTTGTTTCTAAAGAAGCTTGCCAGAAATAGTTTCTTAGAGTAAGAGTGAATGAAATTAAAAGCTTCATTGCTTCACAATTTAATAAATGGTAATTTTGTATGCTTTTCATATATTTAAAGATGCCAAAACATCAAGTTTCTATTTTTGGCCTGTAGTTAGTTGGAAAAAGAATATTACAGTATTTACATACATTGCTTTGCCATAACATGGTTCTGTTTCATTTTACTTTCTTTTTTTTTAAAAAGTGACAATCCTACTAACATGCTTAAGCAGCCTGAACAATGAACTGAAGTGAACCAACAGAGGTAAATAAAGAAGCTACTTTTATATCCTGTTTTGTAAGTTTGAAATCAGAGAGACAGGTGTTTGCAGCTACAATAGTTCAGTGTGATGAGATTACCTATATGTCCTTCCAATTAATGACTATATAAATCTGTTTTGTGTTCACAATATACCAGTCCTCAGTGGATAATCTTCAGCTTGCCACTGCCACTCAGCATCTTCGTTACCATTGTTTTAGATACTGGAAATGGAGTGTTCAGCCTAGTGCGCAGTTAAGTTGCATTGACTGTGCTCGATAAACCATTTGGCATTTAAAGCAGAAATGCCAAATCATAACCTCACTGGTTTTCTGAATGGGATAAACTTTATGCCTTGCCTGTGGAATTTTCATTCTAAACTCAAGACATTAACTGACTATAGATTTACCCAAAGAACATGCCGGCTTTCAGTGAAAATTGATTGCTACATGAAAAGATGTGAATGCAGCAGCGTGGTAGGTAGTGTTTTCTGTTGACTGTTCAGTAGCCTGTGGTATCTCCCAGTTTATTATAAATACACCCAACTCTGCAGAAGCAGTCATCTAAACTACAATTAGGCTTGAAAGTCCACTTAAGGTTCAAAATAAAATACTAAAGCCTTTCCCCAGACATATGTATGCTATCACAAAATTGATACTATGCACCAGTTTGGACATTTTCATGCAAAAACCAGATACTTATTTCTAGATTTGCCTAGCTTAAAACCAAAAAATGTAAAGATGACCAAATCTGAACAATACCTTCTGTACCTTTTTGAGACTGAGTGGTTTCACTTGAACATAGGTTAAAAAAAAAAAAAAAATTAAACTTTTCCCCAAAGTAATTTTCTGTAGCAAAGTTATTGATGACATTTGCAAAGTTCATCTTCCTCTTCCCCACCGATCCCTTCCTGAAAGCTCCTCCAAGTAATTTTTAAGATGTCTGTCAGCCTCCAAGAAGAACAGTTTCTAGGTTCTTTAGAAATACATTTTAAAATATTTGTATCTGTTACCTTTATCCTTTATCACAAGGGCTCAGCTCTAAAACCTATGCTAAATATAAGACACAAGCCTTTCCAAAGGCTACACAGGCTGATGACATCAGTAATAATCATAGAATCATAGAACCATAGAATAGTTAGGGTTGGAAAGGACCTTAAGATCATCTAGTTCCAACCCCCCTTCACAATCTATATCCTATTTCTTTATGCAAAGAAGGCATACAGAAAGACTGCAAGTTGAAGTGCTTAATCTATTTATGATATTATTGGAGTTTCAGGGTTTCTTAGCTTTTGTATTTTTTAAATTTGTCTATCTCTACAATTATTGAGAAATATAAATCTATCCTAATACATTCAGGTGCAAATTAAACTTACTAGCTTTCACTTAGTGAAAAAATGAAACAACACTGCAACTCTGCTTGTCCTTAATATAATGCTAAAAGCCCACAAACGATTTAAAAAACCTAGAAAACCAGATACGTCAAAATGATTTAGCTACACATATACAGCTGTGCATTTCTGGTTTACAGCTTTATGGCACGGTGGTGATGGACACAGGGGGAAAGAAGGAATCTTCAGGCAAGGTATGAGGCAGTATTTACACACAGCAAATGACCTACCTAATGACAGCATTTGTAGAAGCATCAGCATCTGAGGAGTTTACGAGCAAAATATCTGTCCCTGTTGGAGCATCCTCAGGAACAGTGGCGGAATACATGTTAAAGGCAAATGTGGGGACATTGTCATTGACATCATCCACTGTGACAGCAATGGTTCCAGTCCCAGTGAGGGCAGGAGAGCCTGCAGGAAAAGTGGGATACAAAATGCTAGAGGTTACAAAAACCACCATGCTAATCTGAGGTCTGCCATCCCTTATTTAAAGCCTCACGCTTGAGCATGTCACAGTTCACAGAGCAAGAAAGGCAATTCAATGCACCAAAACAGGGTAGATTTGTTTCAAAGGCATCTCAAAATACAAGTTGTGAAAAGAAAAAAAAAAATAAAGCTAAAAAGAAGTTATTTTTCTTGCTCCATCTAATTCCAGAAATATTTTGTAATACTAGCTCAGTGGAAAAAAAATGGTCTTGGAACTGCTCAGAAGCCTTCCTGTAACAATTAGGACCAATTTGAGCATGTGGTTGTCTTTCCTATTTCTCTGAGAGAAGACATGCAAAGGTGGCACACTGACAACCATGAAGACTCCAGCCCTCAATTTATTTATCCACAGAACAAATAGAGTGGAAACAGCAGCAAACCCGAGTCTTCCAAATGGCTTTTCCACTGCTGGTCACACCCCTGACCTGGGGAGACCTTCTCTGACTGGGTGAGAAGGTTGCAGAGTCTCCTGCCTTATTCTGACTCAATTTCTCCATAGAAACAACTATCTATAGAAGCAAACAATACTTGCTCAGATAGGCTATTGGCTGACAGGAAATCAGATTGAACTTATTTAACCTATGGCTTTCATCCTCCTTTTTATTCTAATACTTAACTCTGAGGAGCAGAAAAGAGTGAGAAATAGCATGTTTATTCATGTTCAACCTCTCAGTATTTATTCCCATAAGCTTTTCCTTTGTCAAATCCAAAAATAAAAGACAATGGAAGAGTTTTACAAGTTCATATTAGTTTCACCAGTCTATTATACTTATTTTCAGGCAAGAATCAGCAAGACATCTTCTGTTAACCAAATTCATCCCTGAAAAAAAGGGGAATCATTTCTTTCTGTGAAAATAAAACAAAAAAGGAGGAGTGGAGCATAAACCACCTGAGTTATGTCCCCTTTAACTCAAAACACAGATGATGACCATGCCTGTTTCACCTAAGATTGTGTTACATTCCCCTTCAATCCCAAACAGATACAACAAAATTGAACATTGGCTGGACTGGGAAAAAAAGTGACAATAATGAAATGCTTAGTGCCAGAGACTGGGTCAAGTCCTTGCTGCAAGCAAGCACATTACAGGGAGCTGTCATTTGATGGAACACAGTCAGCACCCGGGTGACTGCCCTAGTACTTCCAACCCCGCAGATGATCGGGTCGCTGCTACCCGAGGTTATTGCTGTACCTCAACTTTAGCGCTGGAAAGGAGGCAGGCTCTGCTTTCAGGTCTCATGTGGTCCTGACAAGGGCTCTTGTACACCAAGCTCTTGCAGAAAAGAAGAAATAATGACCTATTCCCTACACATTAACCCTTTCAGGTTGAAGTACCACCATGTTGCATCGAGGGAAGAAGCCAAGAGCAGCTTCTGCACAGGAAGGGGGTTTTTCACTGTGAAATACTTCAAAGGAACTTGGTTTAATGCACAAATGGACAGAACCAAAGAGCTTCCAATTGAAAGGTGCTACAAATCTCACAAGGCTGACTTTAAGCCTGCCAATTGGACGGGATGGATCATGATGCCAAGGAAGGAGCATGCAAGCCAAACAGTATAGGTTTCATGCCACAGCACGCACAATGGAGGCCTTTCTCTGCTCTAGTCTGAGGTAATTCATTTTCCCAATTAATATGCTTTCAGCCAGGAAGGTTACATTAAGGCAATAAGTCTCACTCATTTTTTACCCTTCCCACCACCCCCAATTTTGTCACTTGGCCAAGAACGTATAGATAGAGAAGACCGCAAAAGTGTTCTTGATTGCTGAAATATTGCCTGTGGAGTGTTTATTATTACTGCATTACATGAAACAAAGTCCTCAGCAGTGTTTGCTGCATGTGTCATCAAGCTCCGGCCTTCCAAACACATTTAATTGACATTCATCTTGCAGCTAATGAAATGAAAAGTTGAAAGTTGTTAAATTTCACAGGTGATTAAACAATTTATATGTAATTCAGAAATTAATCTTCAGTAAGCCCCATTCAAAGAGCATCAGGAATGCAATTCAGTCTGGAAAAGAAAGTTAAATGGCAGACAAAAACTGAAACTCATTGTTTTAAATGTATTTGCTAACACAAAGAGCCACCACTGGAAAATTCACACTGTCAGTTTATTCACAAAAATGAACTGCAGTGGCAGTGCCTCTAAAGGTAACAGAACACTGGGGCAATGGGACCAGCTCCAGCAGCTTTTGACTCGGCTATTTGACTCCATCCATTTCCAGTCCCTTTTTCCTCTTTGAGAAATCTGAATTTGCAGGGTACCAACCAAATGCTCCAAAGGTCAAATCCCATCCCTCACCTCTTAGCCCCTTATATATTCCATTCTCCAACTCCACTTCCTGACCGAATTCACCTAGAAGGTGCTGTACAGCACTGTATGGACTTATTTATATTTAGCCTCAGAGAAGTGAATAAACCAGCCACTGTTGAGCACCATACTAACAAAATTAGCTAGAGTAACGTAAGTAACCCAGCTCCCATTCAGCTCCAGCTTGTGGCTGCATTGTGCTCACAGAAACATCCCAGAAGTGCAATATTAATTCAGCTGTTTGCAACATCCCAAGTCACTGCTCTTCAGTTCAAACCCCCAAATCTTTTAAATTTTGCTTAGATGGACTCACATATTTACATTGGTTTGCTGTCTATGTAGTTATCCAGAGATGTTTTTTTCCTCTAAGTAAAACATCACGTCCACAAATTTACTCCTTCACTCTATTACACTGAAAGATAAAGTTGAGATTTCACATAGAGTCCTCAAAGCTTTTATTCACTTGGAACTGAAATGACTAGCTCACATTTCTGCAGTTACTGAGAAATATAAGAAGAGGAAATTACAAATCAAGTAATATTATATGGAAAAGAAATAGCTTGGGGCTCAATTCTACCGTCCTCAATGAACTTTCAGTGAAAGTTGTGCTTGCATAAGAACCACAGAATTTGGCCCCTGGTAATAAGTAGGTTTCATAAAATGTACATGTCATATTTGTGGTGAGAGAAGTAGTTTCCATGGTCAGGCTGGGTTCCCAGATTTCTTAGTTTTGCTTCGATAGCAAATCTTCCCCAAGTCAGTTATTCCTATTATGCTACAGCATCATCCCTTTTTCCTTCAAACTGCACTTAATATTTTGCATAAAGAAGCATAGTAAATTTTGTGTAAATCCTGAAATATAAGCCAAACACTCAAAAAGTTTAATTTCAGTGAATATAAAATCTTTAAAATTTAAAAGATTATGACTATTATTATTATTATTTTGATTCTCTCCTCTCTGTGTGCTGTGGTCTGTTCCATGAACTGAGCAGTTAATTTTCAAGGTGACAGCCGTACATATACATTAAGCAGACAGTCCTGCAAATGTCCACATGTCATTGTGGAAATAAAGATTAACCTGGGATAGTGTCAAAATAGTAACGCTGAGTTCAGGAACAAAATTGCTTCCCACGGATGTTCTTCCAAAAATTTAAGCTTTTTGCTTACATCTGCAAGTAAACATGTGTCTGGGATGAAGAGAAGGAGCAGACCTTGGGAGCCTGCTCCTTGGAGGCCCGCAGTGGAAGATGAGTTGCAGGGAGAGGTTACAAGAGGCCACGTTGGGCCTGGCCAGCGCTGGGCTGTGGCTCCTCTCACTGCCAGGGCATTTGAGGAGCTGACATGAAGAAATGGCTGCAGGGGGCTCAGGGGTGGGCAGGCAGCAGCACAAAAGCAGGACCTTCCAAAAATTGGGAAAAGACCTACAAGCTGTCTTCCGCCCCACTCATCAATGCTTGCGCGCTGGTGGTCACCACAAAAATATGATGATATCAGATATGTCTCAGAAGTCAGAATGAGCCCTTTCAAGTTTCTCCTCCCTCTGTCCAGGAGAAGGAGGATGAAAAATATTGGCTATGTGCAGCAATGCAAGTAGAAGAAAGGAAACTAAAAGCAGGAAGGTGAGGGTGGTGAAACATTGGAACAAGTTGCCCAGGAAGGCTGTGGCTGCCCCATCCCTGGTAGTGTTCAAGGCCAGGTTGGGTGGGGCTTGGAGCAACCTGGTCCAGTGGAAGGTGTCCCTGCCTGTGGCAGGGGGTTGGAACTGGATGAGCTTTAAAAGTCCCTTCTAACCCAAACCATTCCATGATTCTACACTTCTATGACAATGGGAAGAAGTATCATTTAACCTGATGATATCTACTCTTCAAATGCAAGATAACCACCAAAGAGAGGACAACACGCATTTCTGGGCACCATAATTCACTCATTCCCCTAATTTGTGCTAATGCTGAGAAGCCACAAAGTGGCTCTTGAGCTTTTAGGATGAACCTAAAGATTGCATTCACGTTTGCCTAGGGCTACTCATGCACCCTTAAAAGAGGGGAGTGCCACTTGCTGTCTTCCTCCACCCTTCTCCTGGGCAACAAGGAAGGTTTGGGGCTCCCTTTATCCCCAGATGCATGGCATCACCTGCTCCAGTGTATGTTCAGCTCTCCACACCACTGGACACTAGCATGAGTAGGGAATTATCAGAGTACTTAGTGGACTGGTGTCATAAAAGAAAACAATTGAAGGAAACTTGCAAAGCCATTTAGCTTCTTCAAAAAAGCTCAGAAAAAGATAACGCTATTGGAAATTATCTTTGCTGCATAGTACTGTGTGTCTTACAGTGAAAATTAGAAATAGGAGAATGTGCTCAGCATGTTATCCACATATTGTCTGACGCTTTAATGGCTTCTTAGTCCTGTCCATGCCATAGTTAGCACAGCAGACAGTAAAACTATCATTCCTTTCAGAAACCAGGAACTCAAAAGCTTTGCTGGCATTAAAATATCAAAATTAAGTGCTAGAAAACTAACAATAAAGCAAAAAAACTACAGATACATTTCACCAAAATGAAAAAAAAAAGGATTAAAATTAAATAAAATGAATCTAAATGACTAATCAAAACTCATACTGCAGGCAGTTTACCATGTTTTGTGGTAAATTAAACACATCATTATCCTGAAAATTGGAAAGTGATTTAACAGAAATGGAATTTTTGCCTCACTGAAATGTGTTGCTTTGCAACAAAGCGGATTTCACTTCTCCAGTCAAACACTCTATGAATGAGTCCCAGGACTAAAATTTGGGTGTTTTATTACAGAGCATTAACTTTTTCACTCAAGTAAACAGGGTCTTTCTCAAAAGAATGTGGTCAAACGTTCTAGATGCATTTAAAAGCAGACAGAGCATGCTGAGCCTCACACAACTAGTGAGTTTTAAAATAAATATGGAGCCAGAGTAAGCTGAAATGCAACTAGCCTGCATTATGCTTTGGATTTCTAGTGCACATAAAGCTTAATCTGAAATGAGGATGACTGTAAATTAACTTATTTACTGGGAACACAAAAATGGCATGTTTGCAAAATGAGAAAAATAAGTAGTTCTTTTTACAAGATTGCACCACAAATATTCATCCTGGCTGAATGGATATGTTGACTGCATTTTGTTTTCTTCTTACTCAATTTTTCACTACAGGCTTTCATATGAAGTCTGCAAAAACTGGTGAACCTAGAATATCTTGAGACAAAAGCTGATATAAGTAGTTAAGAAACAAACATATTCAGAAGCTTAGAAGGTAGCACTACTCACATCCAGTTCATTATCAACTGGTGATTGAGAGTCTGCAGGAACCCAGATTTTCCAAATTTCCAAGTGCATAAAATCTGAGGGTTTTCTCATAGTTAGATACAAAACAAAGCTGATTTAACAGAACTTGTACTTCAAAAAATTAAAACCAAGAGACCTCTTGGGATCTTAAGGTCCTTTCCAACCCTAACTATTCTATGATTCTATGACAGAACTGTACTTTTGCAAGGATTATCTGACAAGAGAAAAAGAAAAATTCTGTACTTCAGTAGAAAACTCAGTATTTTCCCTCATCTACCAGCCTAATAAGCTGGGAACATAAGCCATCGAAAAGGAAGACTAAATAAAATCACTAGAACAAGAGTCCACCCTTATTCAAGCAATGACATACTGAGCCGTGCTTAGACTGATGCTTGTGCAGAAACACACATACTTACAAAGGCTTTGACAGTGCAAAAGAAATCCTTGCGACATGGGATCTCTTATCTGTTTCCTATCCATATTATTTTTAAATTTGGATAGTTTTGTATCAAATTTCCTGACTGACTGCAATCCTATGAATTCACCGCACTTTGCAATGTCACAACAGGAGCAACATTACACTGCAACACATTTAAAGTGCTTTTGAAAGGATGGGACTTGCACCCCCACACAGAGACAGGTTTCAGTCCCTAGTGTGGATACACATTTCCTTCTCCCCGTTCTCTTCCTCTGACCTCTTCATTACATTACCTGCAGCTGTTTACCTGAAAAGGAGAATAAAAACAAAACAAAACACTGTGGCACTATTAGAGCTGCACCTACTGGAACACAGGTACAGACAGAGAACAAAACGCTTGCAATAAAGCAAATGCATAGTATATATTTAGCACAACTTCAAACTGTTCAATTTAACAATCGCTTTCTACACATACACATTATCATAAACTCATCACTTAGACATCTTAAAAATGGTAGCTATAGATAATATATTCTTCCAGTGCAGTGTTTTCCCCCATTGTTGCTTTTGTTTAGCGAATCTCAAAATGCATGAAGGCCAAAAGAGTCCTGCCTCACTACAGTCAGCGAGAGCTGGAGACAGGATTCCTGACATTAGCAGATGGCAGTTAGCGACTTGTAGCTGTCAGGTTGTGTTCTCCTTCCACAGAAGGCACAAGCACTAATCCCATTTGCCATAACCCCTTGACATACACTTGCAATCTATTAACATCAAAGGTACAGCTTGTTGGAGACAGTGCTCAGAAAAGACACATGTAGGTATGTATCATTGGTTTCTTAGCCAGAACTGCACTTATTTCCAGAGCAAGAAGTGGCCTTCTTCCCAAAAAGGGAAGGGAAACTCTTTCAGAGCTGAATATAAAGCTCATAACAAAACCTGGTGAGGGACTGGTCATCTCCCTGTGCCCACAGTGCAGGTGGTTCCGGGAGGATGGGCATGGCCATGGATGGCACCGCCAAGGCCTCTGGCCACCCAAGCAAGATTCAAAGAAAGGGGAACCACAACTTAGAAAGGCGAACACATTTAAAAAAATATTTTCTTAAAACCACCGAATTACTTCTCCTTGTTATAAGTTATTGCTGTAAATAGGAAAAAGAGAGAAGTTGGCTCCTGCAGAGACTGCTGACTGAGGCAATTTTGAAGTGCTTGTGACTCCTGAATATCCCACAGTGAAATTCCTGTAATGCATAATTTTGAATTATGCTTTTAAACCACCCTGTAAAAATAGTGAAAATTCACCAGCAGGGTACGTGTTCAGGCCACATGTACACATTTTACTTGGTTTATCCTTGCAATTAAGGCTTCTCGAAATTGTAGCTTTGTATTTGAAGAAAGACCTAGCAGGGTTTGATTCTATCAGGTGCAATGTCTAATTTTAAAAATGATTTAAGATTGTCAAGACTGGGAAAAAATCTAGTATTTCTCTAAGGCTGAGAAACTGCACAGCATAATGACTGCTCTAGTTACTTTATTCTTCTGCAAAACAGATTACATTCAGCAAACTCATTAGCGCATTTGAAATAGAATTTCATATAAAAGTGAGGTTAGCAGGCAGATAATAATTTTAACTTGATTTTTGTTTAAAATTTCTAAACCAATCATAGCAAGACAGCTGAATGGAGAGATAAAAGAGAAATGTAACAGCCTGGAAATTTACAACAATTTAATCTTCCTTGATATTTTCAATGATCTACTAAAACCTTCATATGAAGTATTATATTCTAGCTTGTTTCCTAGTTTAAATAAATCTACCTGAAACAATTTTCAGGGATATAACACCTTTTTCACCCCTCAAACTATATCAAGAAGTTAAGAACTAATAATGAAACAAAAATGCATAAAACAAGACCATATAAGAGAGAAATCATTATGTCACCTGCTAACCATCAAGGTAAGCATATGTGAAGTTCATGTAGCTCACCAAAGCCTAAAGTGATGGGTATAATTAGACATAGCACAGAAAGCATGGAAAAGAGAACAGCTCTAACTGAAATTTGTGAATTCCTTGTTTGCTTTGACAGCACCAAGACTTAAAAATACCTGAATTTGTTTTCAAAATACAAGTTAGTCTTTCCAGGCAACATCTTTTAGCACAGAAGACTGCCTGTAAATTAGAAATGCAGTATGTGCTAAGAAAACACTATGAATATAAATGCTGTTAAGCCCAGCCACATAAATCTCATGCAATGTTAACCCTTGAGATTCCTTCTTTCCATTACTAGAAAATACTAACTTACTTACATTACTTACAAGTCCTTTACTTGTCACCCCAAACTGGGAAATACATGAAAATGTGTTAAACCCCAATGCAACTACATTATCAGATTTCATTTGATTTTAGGATTGAAAGGAACTCAGATGACAATTCCTGAGAAGGATATAACCTCTCTTGGCTGCCCTCCTGCATTACTGAAGGAGAGAATACACAAGTCAGAGACCACATTTTCTAAAGAAAAAGCACATGATTGTTTTGTATACAGGCCAGGGATGCATACACAGAGCAGCTAAGTAAATATAATAATCAGTCCACTAATTTATTTCTTTCAGAACTATTTATCTAAATCACTAAATTATTTATAAAAAATATACTAAAACACCCACAGGAACACAGATCCTAATTAGAAACATCACATTTTCATTTTGATTTTATTGTGTTAACATGTCATTCTGACCAATCAAATCAAGAGATGGTGGCTGCAGTTTATTTAAACAGTAGTCCTGGGCAGCTAGCAGGCTTCCAGATGTGCTACTCAACATCCCTGCAACCAATAAATAAAAGGAAGACTCTTGGAATGTTAACATTTGTCCAGAAAATTGCTCAAAGAGTTAAAGACAGGGATGATAAAAGCAGCTGCAGCAGTTCTTGTCAAGCTGCCAGAGCTGAATGTTTACCCAGCAGTGCAACCCCACCAGATGGGGTGAAAAAAAACCCAAACTTTAGAAAGTCTCTTTTCCCAGCCATTTTGCCATGAAGAAAGGCATAGCATAAATGATTTATGTGGTAGAAACAGACCTATAAAGACACATTCAAATAGTCACATATAGGTTTCTTGGCATTTATGTTATCAGGCATTTTGGGGAGCATCTGCAATCTAAACACTATCACGTTATTTCACAGTCCATCTCTTTGCCTGTCATCATATTTATAATTCATGCACTCTGGTCTTACAGCTTGTGCTGCAATAGGGGCTCTGAATTGGGATGGCTGAACTTTGGGATTGAATTATGCTTTACTTCTTGAGGAGAGCTACAGGTGTCCAACTCTGGAAGATGCTGTGCATTCCTAGTGATGTACACTTTGCATGTCTTTGTAAATCCTCACTGTCTAGAGTGGAAGTCTTGTATCTGAGACATAGCAGTAGACAGAGCAGGGTGGAAGTGCAGAAGAGTGATGATAAAAATGACACAGCAGTAGATACAGCAGGGTGGAAGTGTAGAAGAGCAATGATAAAACAAGAACCTTTGTGCAGGCTTTCTTGTGGAAACTAGGCATAAAGCAGGCTGCATGGCCACAGATGATTGAACCAAGTGCAAGAAAAACATTTTATCAGTCTTCTCCCTCTCCCAGAGCAAAGGGAAGACTCTCTGCCGACCCAAGATCTATCCTAAGGACCGGGTGGAGAGTCAGCAGGCATGGCCAAGGAACAGTTGGGCCAAAGCCAGGAAGATGCATATATCATGACTGGCTTCTCTGAGCCTGAGGGGAGCTCTTGCTTGGGAAAGCATTTTTTTTCAACTACTGACCAAATTTCTATTGCTGGTGCATGTGGTCCCACCAGCGTTCCCCATCTGATCTGACTGGCACGATTAATTGTTAATAACACAAGAACTCTTCTCAAGTGTACAGGGCTGAGATCTGGCCTCTGGAAGAGCATGGCTGCATGGCATGACAAAGCACAGGGATTTCTGAGCCATCGCAGGCACTGCATCTTATGCAGCCCTGCTAATACAGGCTATAGAGCCCATAAGGTACTGAGGATGAAATAACAACCATTACCAAAGCAGCTGCCCCTTCTGAGGCCACGGATTGTCTACAGTACATTGGACTGACACCTCTAGATAAAAACAATGAAAAATTAAAACCCCTTTTTCTTCCATCAGCTTCCCCATACACAGGCTAGGGTAACACTATAAGAACCACAGTCACAAGTTGCTGAAGTGATAACAAACATAAGAAAATTAAGAAGTCCTTGATTATCTATAGGGAGATCAGGAAGACAGATAAAATCAAATCGGGAATCCATCAGTTCTTATGTCTAAAAGTCCTTCTGTGTACGTATTGTGTCTGCTTCCTTGAAAAAAAAAAAAAAAAAAAAAAAATTTCCATGTGTGTTTTAGGTTGAATTGTCTTTACACAAAATCCCTCTTTCTAAGCATAATCAAATACAAAATGAGACACTCTAATGAAATAGCTACATTAGGCAAAGAGCTGGACATACCAGTGAGTTTCTTTTATAAATATTTAGCAACTGCTCAAGCATGTAGTACTCAAACCACTTTTCTTACCCATTTCTAGATTGTGGCATTGCCATCTTTCTTTCAGAAGCTGCAATTCTTTTAGGAAGGCTTCCTCCCACAGAATATTTTTCTAACTCAGTGCCAAATGGCTACAGAAGTACATATGCATGTTACGTATGATAATGTAATTTATAATAATATAAAATTTGAGACATAAAAATGAATGGAAATCCCAGAACCTGTAACTTGGTCCATTTGTTCCACATTACTGTGACATACATGGCTTTATAAGAGGTCCCCAGTGAATTACATGCTAGAGTGTTCTTTACCATCTAGACTGCTTGAATTCCATATGATTATTTCTGACATGGCAGGGATGCCCTTGAATTTATTAAGTATGTAATATATTTAAAGTACTTTAAATGTTCCTTATAACCACAGTCCACATCCTACTTCCAAGAAATTAAGGGAAGTTCTGGTACTGATTTCTGCTGAAGCTAAATATTTACCTATGATGTTTTAGTTTACATAAATTGTGACTAAGATGATTTTAAATTGGTATTCTTTGATGGCACACATGTAGAGCAAGCCTTCAGTCTAATTAGAAGATGTTATGTTATTCACCAGTTTGGTTGAAAACTATAGCTAAGCGTGGATTTGTCAGATTGTAAACTTAAACACAGCAGAATGGTTAAATTTAACTTAAAGCTACTACTGAACATCTGCTTCTGAATGTATTTGCTTGCACCTTTTAACACTGATAATAGGGAATAATAATGTGAGTTAGCTTTATGAGAACAGAGCAAAATAAAAAAAAAAAAAGCAGCTTCATACAGTGTTTACTCAGCATAATATCTATATGTTTAAACACAAGAACTAATAAAACTTGCTCCTGTTCTTGTCAGCCCCTACTGGCAAAGGTCTGTCACTTCATGTATTAGTCTCCCTTGGATTATCTGAAACTCAGAGATCTCCCAACACAAATAAATACTTTAATTTGGCATGGTTGGGTAATCTCCTGGATTCCATATTTTTTAGGAACCATACTCTAGGGAGAAAGATTGTGCCTTTGTCAGACTATTGGCTTACGGTGCTAGGCACGGAATGCAACTGTCTTCTGCTCCCATCCTTCTTCCAAGGAGAATAATTGTTGACTGTATGACCCCCCTTATCAGTTCAGCCTTCGGGTGTTTCGTATGTAGACCTAGTTATGTACAGACCTAACTGACTCCTGACATCTTGGACTGGGAGAGTAAACGGACATCAAGGATATGCTCCCCCTTACTAAACCAGCCTCAGCTTCTGAAGGAATAATAAGCGTGGTTGAAACCCAAGCAAGTCAAAGTCACAAGTGAGCAGTTTGCAACTATAAAGTAATAGAAAGCCAGTGTAAAAAATACAAAGCATACAGTTATCTCTATCCAAAGTACAAGACAAATGATACACCCAGTCCTAAAATCGTGTATTGCAGATTCAGCTGTGCTCAGGCTGTGAAATACCTGAGTGCTGCTGCAATAGGAAAATATAAGCCATACGTATTGTCACTGATACAAGAAATGGCACACAATATGGCAGAAAACAGAACTGCATCCACTTGTTAACAAGCTGACAAGTTTCCTTCTATTTTTGGTATTAGAAAGCAAGAGCAAGTTCTGCAGTAAATTAAATCCATCAGACCGTGGGGGACTGTAGATCAATCCAGAATATGATGCAGGATGATTTTTTTACTAATATTCATGCCAAATCTGAAAACAGAATATTGTGCTCTGATGCCTCAAGTGAAAGTGTAATAAGTCTTCATAACACAAATCCATATCCCACTTTAAACTGAGGAAAACTGTATTATACTTAGGATTCTGGAGCAAATGTATGACTGGAGGCTGAGCAAAACAGAAAAATTAAATTTAATAAGTAAATTGTGTTACTTTTCAGGAATAAGATTTGGTAAGATTATTTGAGTGGTCCATAGCTGTTTTTTGGCCATTGATTTGACGTGTCTGCACATTTCTGATGACAACATTATACTGGATTTTATTGTTATTTATATTTTTTTTATTGCAATGCATGAGGCTCTTATGACCTAGGTAGGACCACTTACTACTGCAGGGCAAGAAATCAACCTACCTAAATTTGTAGTGAGTTCTACTATCAGAAAACTAGAGATAAGGAAAAAAAACCCCTGATTTCCAGAAATCATTTGACATCAGGTAAGCCCAGCTCTCCCTACAGAGATCTAAACTGCGGTTGGGTACAAATGTCCATCCACTAAAATTTCAAACCATCATGAAAATATTTCTCTTCTATCCTGAATGTAATGCTTTCAAGTGACCACTTTGTTTTACCTGCATCAGCAGCCGTGATCAGGAGCATGTACTGTTCCTTTGCCTCCCGGTCCAGGCTCTGTACCAAGCGCAGCTCTCCACTGGCAGAGAGGGTGAAGGCTCCTTCTTCATTTCCAGCCACCAGCATGTAAGTAAGTTTGCTGTTTAGGCCTTGATCGTCATCTCTTGCTACAACCTATAAAAACAGTACAAAGAAGTGGGAAGAAATATCAAGAGCCGCTGAATGCAGGGTCTGTGAAATCTGGGATAGAAGAAATAAATGCCCCATTCCTAGCAGTGTTCAGGGCCAGGCCAGATGGGGCTTTGAGCAACCTGGTTTAGTGAAAGATGTCCCTGCCCATGGTGGGGTGTTGGAACTAGATGACCTTCAAGGTCCCTTCCAACCTAAACCATTATATGATTCTATGGTTACCTACAGTTCAAATTAACAGATTGAATTAATACAAATGCTTTAAGGGCTAATATAAATTAGATATAATTATAAAAATTACTTAAAACAGTGATGATAGACTTAAAAGCATAATTTGAAAATATTAAAAAGTTGATTACTTCTTTTTCTCAAGCATATAAACAGTAAAGCCTGTACTGGGGCTCAGTGGAAACCACAGATGATCTAGTATAGGCTGAGCTCCATATCAAAGCAAGCACTGCATGTTCTGCTGGCTAAATCCATTTAGTGCTCTTCCAGTGTATGGCACAGAGCCCTACCCCAAGTAGGCAATTATCATCAGATTGAAAGATTTTTTGCATGAAAGTTGAAATTGAGTTGAGATATAAAGCAAATTCTTTTAAGTCCCGTGGTAGGCAGGAAGATAGGTAGGGAAAACAAATGAAACTTCAAAGCATTATATAAACTTCTAGCAAAACAATACTAAAACCAAAACCAACATACAAAACCAAAAAGAAACCAAAAAAAAACAACAAATACCCCCAAAAACCAGCCAAGTGAAAAACCCCCCAAAAAACCCACACCAATCAAAAAACCCTATCCAAACAAACAAAAAGGTAAAGGTGCCAACAACTACAGCATGTCAGATTACAGCCAAGAGGCAGCTTTTCTCCCACCTTTTTAATTTTGGAGGAAAATACTATACATTAATAACATATCCTGAGGCATGCTAATAGTATTATAGGAGATAGATATTTATTTGCTAAACATACGCACCTGAAGAATAACTTTTGGGAGCGTCTCTGAATTCTCAGGGACATTTACAGAGTAGGGAGAAAGTTCAAATGTGGGAATATAATCATTGACATCCTTCAGAATAATACTGACAGTGGTGGTGTCGGTCCTGGGGCTGCTCCCGCGGTCAGACGACTGAACAGTCAGGGTATAGGAGGGTTTTTTCTCTCTGTCTAAAGGCTTCGCAACTGTTATCACACCTGTCACAGAATCGATCCGAAACTCATTATTGGCATCTCCACTCACAATGGCATAGCGGACCTGCCCATTTGTACCTTCATCTCCATCCGCAGCAAACACCTGGATTAAGTCCGTCCCTGTTAAAGTATTTTCTCCCACCTCTACTTTATAAAGCTTTTGGGCAAAAAGTGGGTTATTGTCATTAATGTCCAGGACTATAACCACCACATCTGTAGATGAAGAAAGGGATGGGTGGCCCTTGTCTGTGGCTACCACGGTTAAGGTGTAGTTGGACACAGCTTCTCTGTCGAGCTCCCCGGTAAGCCTCACTTCACCATCAATAGTGCCAATGCTGAATTTGTTTCCCAGAGGCCGGAGCAGACTGTATTCGATGTAGCTGTTTGGGCCACTGTCAGGATCGGTCGCCTGTGCTTTAAACACAACGGTGTCTATTGGAGTGTTTTCTGGGACATAGGTCAGCTTCGGGGAGATAAAGCTTGGAGGGCTGTCATTCACATCCAGCAGAATAATGGAAACTTGGGCTGTGCTTGTGTACCTGGAGGCTGGGAGAGGGGCCATGTCGTGGACTTGCACAATGAGGCTGTAGAAAGATTGGCTTTCCCGGTCCAGAGGCTGTCTGATGCTCAGCACTCCACTGTTGTCAATGCCAAACTGCCCAGCACTGTCCCCAGAGGCGATGCTGAAGGACAGCTGTGAGTTGGAGCCTGGTGCGGGGGGAGAAGAAGGGTAGAGAACATGACTTCCTCCCACTGTCCCAGATATATATATGTTTCTGGCTTCATTTCCTATGGAAATGAGGACTGTATAATTGTGCTGCCTGTTCTGCCTCCTTATGACCATTTCTGAATCCATCCGCTAATTTCAGCCAAGTTTCAGAAGCCTTTGAAATAATTATTTTCTGAACAAGAGTTGAAGAAAGAGAGAGGGAAGGATGTTAACTGGAGCAGCCACAGAGGGAGCAGCCAGCTGAGCTTGTCTCTGCATTTCATTCAGCATGATTTTTCCTGTCTACAATGGCTAGGGATAAAGGTTTTGAAGGGTTTTCCTTGGGAAACCAAGACTCAACAGTTCTGATGCTCGCTGAACAGCAGTTTTCCTCTCTTTTTCCCAGTTCATCGAAGCAACATTATTATTCATGTAACTATTTCATGAATTCTTCCACCCAATTAAAAACAGCCACAACCAGAAACTCCCAAGCCAAGTCTGAATACTGGGAAGAGGTATGCTTCCCATATATGGCATGGTATTCCAAAATATCAGATAAACAGCCCTCATCTTGTGATCGAAACATAACTAGCAATTATGGTCAAGGAAGAGATTTATAATTCTGGTAAGGGAAATGCATCCTGAATCTTGACAAGGCTGCAAAATTACCTTAAATATGCCGTACAGGAAACAAATGTACATTACCACTTTAACTCCAGAGGTTGCTTTAAACAGTTCATTTTTTGGGAATACCCAATTGGAATGAATCTTCTCTCATACAGATATATGTCTCTCTCTCAAGATATCTATATCTATATAAAAATATCTTATTCCTATTATAACTGATGTTGAAAATATTGGTTTCTTGTTTTGGATCATAAGGAGTATGATTTAGGATTAATAGATTAACAGACTGTTCACTACTAGTTAACCCCTCAGATGTGCTTTTTCATGCGAAGAAACCGAGCTATCTGCTTAAGCAGATGATTACTTTGCTGTGCATTTTGTCATTTTGCTCAGAAGCTCTTTCCCCTCTGACTGAATTGCTTTGATAACAAAATTATTCCTGCATTAGATTTATTAATCTCTGCAGTTGATTATGCTCAGATTTAGGAGCACTAGTTTTAATTATATTTCCCCCAGCGGCTATTCTAATTGGCATCTTTCCCTCTCTTTTCTTCTCTTGTAGGAACTTAATTATAAAACAAATAGAACCGAACATGAAAGACAACATATTTTAATGCAATTAAAGAAATTAATACATTTATATGCCAGATATTAGTGTTTCTACATTACTTTGATCAAGTAAAACAGCATGAAAATTTAATGCCAGTCTATTTTTGGTCAGCTGTATCTTCAAATGACTAATTCCATGGATGAAAGTCTTCGGACTTCAGTAAAGCACTTTCTGGCAATTCAAGATTTTTGTAAATTGACTTTGGAGATGGGTAGGAATTAGGTCCTAATGAAGAAAATTACTTTAAAATACTCTTCTCCTCCTCCCCCAGATTTTTCTATGGTGGTGTGTGTTCCTATAAAATTTACTGCTTGTTCCTTATCTCACCTCCCTATACCTTTTCATTCCTTGTCCAGTATTGTCATAAGTTTTGATGCTGCTGATGATTATATAGGTTTAACTGTGAAGCAGAAGGAGAGTTGCTTAAGCATCAGTGGAGCCAGGACTGCTACTTAATTAAGTGTTCTTCTTAAACACATTTTGTGGATCATCCATCTTCTCTCCCCTGGTTTGGAGATGGGCTTTTTTTAGGGAGAATGGAGGGGCATTCTCTTTGCTGAACTTTGATTTTATTTAATCTGAGGGTTAATTTGTTAAAACTCTGAGTGAGAGGTCAAATACGGAGCAAGCAATTTCACAACGATGCTCTTTTAAAGGTCTTGTTTCTGTTTTTATTTATTTACTGATGAAACAAGACATAATATCCTACACCCTCCCCAATACTGTAAATACCTGTAGAATCTAACTGGGAAAACCCACCAGTTTTTGCCTGGAGGAATATCTTACTATGCTTTTTAACAAAGAGACAAGCTTGTACTTTGCCCTAAGATTTTTCCTGTCAGTTCAGCGTAAAAAAAAAAATAAAACCTGAATCTCAAAATGAATATATTTAAGGAAACTAACTTCTTTACTACCCTCTAAATAACCAGGAGCTGTTGCTTATAATTACCATGCATCTGTATAAGAAACTGCCCAAGCTGAGCTAAGCAGCTAGGTTCCCAAGGAGTTTGTTGAAAAGGAAAATTAAATGGGAGCAGTTTCACTATCACCATGCTTTAGTATTTTATCAGTGTTTATCCTAAAACAACAGGCATGCCTCACTATAAAACAATGTCTTTTCAGAGCTCCTTCACACTATATATAACATGAATAATCATAATTATATAACATGAATAATCAACAGAATTATACTTGTGTGCATTGAGTGCATCATCTGTGAGCCACTTGCAGAAGAACACAGTACTAGCTATTCCTGTACTCCACATGAATATGACCAAGGATAACAAGATTGGGCTTGAAACAGAAACACCACTAGATCATAACATTTCCTGAAGTTACAGTCTTATGAGGGAACTCAACCTGGCACACTCTTGGAACAAAATTTCTGCCATACTAATTTTAAATCCAGCCTGTTAGAAACGTGTGTCAGAAAATACAGAAGGCAAGATATCTGACTTTTCTTTGCATTAGTCCTCAAATACTCATTTACTTCATTGATAACTGAGCACACAGAGAATGTAAAATGATATGTCAGTGCTATGATATAGTTCACATTCATTGTGCACAGAGAAAATTAATGTATGAGGTGGAAGAGGAAAAGAAATGGTTAACTGAAATTAACTTCCAAGAAGATTTAAACCAAATGTACTCCTAACAGGAAAATAAGAAATAAAAGAGGAGATGCACTGGACACAAACCCATTTAGCTATGGGTCTGGAGGAACAATCCCTGCTCTGGATATGCATGATACAAGCACAAGTTCCTCCTTCAACTTATAGGTAGGTTATGTAAAATAAAAGCTTAATAAGAGTGGTGAAAGAGATCTGTGCAAGAATAGCCAGTGCCACCAAGCTATAATTTCTGACTTGTTGGCTTATCTGATAGAATCACTTCTCACTCACTTTCTCAGTTTGATCTCAAAACCAGTTGCACAATTTTTACCATGGAAAGTTCTATCCATCAGCACAAAATTTATGTTCCCACAAAAATGTTTGAGTTCTATAACTACGCATTTCCTGAGGCAAAACTGCTTTACTGAATAATTTTGACCAGTTCAGTCATTTTATGTGCATGAACTGTGATTCCTCAAAGCACATAGGTGCTTTGTGCTTGGAGCACACATTTCAGTCCAAGACATTTCTATGGGCTTTGCTGAGCCAGTGTCAAGTTGAAAAGAGGCAAGGTTGCTTAACATGTCACAAAAATTACCTGTAAAGTCACTATGAGTGTTACAAATAAGTTTGTGTTAGGTCACACTGACTAATGTCAGTATCCTGTGGAATGACTTTTATGTATTTTATGGCCATATTTTATAATTATTCTTGCCTGGACAAAAACTGCATAGCAAAATTGTTAAGCAAGTGATAAAAATTGCATCTTTTACACTGCAGCACATTAGAACCTTCTGGATGCCATAAATAATCCCAAGATCAAAACTTATATTAATGAGAAATTTTTCTCATGATCTCTTTTAATCAGCTTTGTAACCTCCACTATCTACCCGATAGATCACAATTCTCTTCATGATGCACTTAAATGGTACAGCACATTTAAGATAATGGCAGATGATGACTTTTATTGCCAGAACCTTATTTAGAATATATGATAAACTTTAAGAATCATAGAATAGTTAGGGTTGGAAAGGACCGTAAGATCATCTGGTTCCAACCCCCCTGACATGGGCAGGGATAGCTCACACTAGACCATGTCACCCAAGGCTCTGTCCAGTCTGGCATTGAACACTGCCAGGGATGGAGCATTCACAACTTCTTTGGGCAACCTGTTCCAGTGCCTCACCACCCTCACAGTAAAAAACTTCTTCCTTATACCCAACCTGAACCTCCTCTGTTTAAGTCTGAACCGATTACCCTTGTCCTATTGCTAAAATCCCTAACAAAACCGCATGAACACATAGGTCTAATTTAAATGTGTGCAGACTGAGCACCAGGAGAGAAACTATGGTGTTCAACTGCTGTAATATGCACTAGGTAAAATACAGCTTTGCAACTCATTTCTGCAACAGCAGTTAAAAGCAGTAGTCAAATGTATTTTTAATTTACCAAGAATAAAAATAAGGAAGAAACCACCCACTTAAACCTAATGTGAAATGTGAGAAAACTAACTTCTATTTACACAGCAAGCACTGCATTTAAGCGTATGTTGGCATCCAAAGCCTTAATTTGCCTTTACTACTAAATCTTTTAATATGGTGCTAAGGTGAAATACGTATTTACCATCAGTGATACAGAATATGAGGAAACACCTACCATCATCTGCATCAGTGACACTGAAGTTGAGAATAGCAGATCCTGGAGACAGATTTTCCATCAAAGATGTGCTGTATGAGGTCATGCTGAACACTGGTGGGTTATCGTTGATGTCCAGTATATTGAAGTACACTCTGATGGTAGTAAACTGGCCTCCCCCATCTTCTGCACGGACAGTAAGGATGTAATACTGCTGTACTTCATAGTCCAGCGCACGGGTCAGGTTGAAGACTCCGGTAACAGGGTTCAGAAAGAAGATACCTTCTTCATCATCTTCATTTACAGTGTATGTGATCTCTCCATTGATACCAGAGTCATCATCAGTGGCTAGAATAGCTGCCACTAAGGAACCTGCACAGCATGACAGGGCAACAACATCAGTCATCCCCAAAAGGCAGCTCACTGGTGTGTTCAGAACCAGCTCATCATCAAGGAACCTTGTAGAATAAGCAGTGTCCTCCAGTAGAAATTCAAGCCCCAACAGTGCATGATTATGAGCTATAAAAGGGTTTTGAAAGCTAAAAGGAACAGTATTCAGTATGATGTTTATTTTAAAGGGCTACTAAATAACCTCAAGAAATGGCAAGGAATATTTGATTTTATCTTTAAACAGGAACGTATCCAGATTACATACTAACTGAGCCAAAAATACCTTTTATCCTGTTACATATTTCTTTCTACAACTCAGAGGACCCGCTCCTCCTCACAGACAAGCAGGAGTTCTGAAATCTTCTACATATTTCTTTCTAAACGCAGAATGTACTGAAATGTCAGTACATAACAAATGTCCCAGCTCCTCTTCTGAAAAAGTGCTTTTTCAGGGTAACTGTGGTTAGAAAACTTAGAAACCTTATAGGCGTCCTGTCTTCACTGTTTTCTGAAATTCAACTCCTTGTAAATTTGTTGTGAATTGTTTTCATTTCTGCATAGCTGCATCCACATGACTGAACTATCTTACTAAATTTTGGAAACGTCACTCTCTGGTATTTCAAACAGGAATTATAATTAAGATCAGCTCATTTCCAAGAAAATAAATGATTTCATTTCTTTTCCATGAAACCAGATAAATAATGTGCAACACAGTTAACCATTTTCAAACAACATGACAGTGAAAGTTACTTATCATCAGGATGAAGAGGAGTGCTACAATTTCCTTTAACCCAGCTGAATACACTGGTGTCTTTTACATCCATTTGATCACTTCATGCTCTAACAATTCTGACTGCCATGAAGCTGTGGCTGCCCCATCCCTGGCAGTGTTCAAGACCAGGTTGGATATGGCTTAGAGCAACCTGGTCTAGTGGAAGGTGTCCCTGCCAATGGCAGGGGGTTAGAACTGGATGAGATTTAAGGTCATTTCCAGCCCAAATCATTCTATGATTCTGTGTGATTGCACATTAATTGGTGAAGAGGGCTGTCCAAAAGCTGGTCAGGATTATCAGCCCTCCAGTGATTTTGATCACAGTGTGGTCAGAGAGGCTCAGCAGAGGTACAAGCCCTAGGAAGGTACAATTCCCAGTCACAGCTGCCAGGCTTCAAGGGGAACAGGGTTTCTTTTCAGGGACAGAGAACAGAGCCCTGAAATGGAACAGGAGAAGCTGCAGCACTTAAAAGTACAAAATCAGATTTTTCTTCCTTCAGAACCTATCACCACTGAGCTGTGTTAGGACACAGATGTACACCCCATAAATGATCACAGAGAAGCCTCATCTTAATGTGGAGGGAATTATGCTTGCCATTTCTAGGGTTATTCCTGTTAAAACAGACAAAGTCTCAAGACTGCATGACAAGAGAGGAGAGCATAGCTGGGGGATCAGCAGCCAAGCCAGCCTGTGCTCCACAGACATCTCAATTACTATCATACCAGATTGCTGAGGCACAGCTGATTGCAATGCAATCCTTTAACACAAAACACCATTGAAGTATGGGACTGTGAGAATGGGACAGGGTGCAAAATTTGGAAGGCATGGGGGTAATATTGGTTATCCCAAGCTGAGCCTCCCATGCTTATAAATCAAAGCCCTAAACTAAAAAGTTGAAAGCTATCACCATGCCATTTGTACCCCCTTTGTTTATTCACATTTTAGAATAAGCTTCTAAGGTGCTTCAGTTACTAATAGTGGCAGACACTGCTTTTATTATGAGCAGTCTGTATAAAATACTGGAAAATTTCTATTGCCAGTGATATTAATTTCTGGAGTATTTTCTAGCTTATAAACTAACTTTTAAATAACAAAGCATTCTTGGATACAAAACAAGATTCACAAGGAGAAAACAACAACTTAAGAGATTAGTGATCAGATTTAGGAACCACAATTAATTATGTAAAGGTTAGATTTTCTACAAAAAAAAAAAAAAAAAAAAAAAAAAAAAACAAAAGAAAAAAGCCAAAAAAACTAAAAAAAAATTAATCTTTGAAAAGGGAAAAAAAATTTTAA
>NDXB01014763.1:12264-25204 GCA_002631895.1 Agapornis roseicollis
TCTTTTTTTTTTTTTTTTCTTAAGTAACAAATGGTAAGAGTTACAGAAGTAGGAGGTACTTCTTTTAGAATCTTGGCAGAGATTTGTTTTCATGTCCTCACTACTCAGCTCTTAGAATGAAAGAAAAAAGATCAAACTCTCAATTGTATGCTGGGTGGAAGAGTTCAATCCTCTAACCAGTACCTCCTCTGGAAAAATCCATGACAGCTAGCCCTGTCATCTTCCACTTTATGTGCCTCAAAAGACAAGGAAAGGTAATAAAATTAAGTGTGTGACATTAATACTGAAAGACAATCCAAACCAGAACCTTATTCAGAGCAGCCCTGTGGAGAAGGACTGGGGGGTGGTGGTTGATGGGAACATAAACGTGAGCCGGCTGCAGTGTGCCCTTTCAGCCCAGAAAGCCAAGCATATCCTGGGCTGCATCAGAAGAAGCATGACCAGTAGGTCAAAGGAGGTGATCCTGCCCTTCTACTCTGCTTTTGTGAGACCTCACCTGGAGTATTGCATGCAGTTCTGGTGTCCTCAACATAAAAAGGACATGGAGCTGTTGGAAAAAGTCCAGAGGCAGGGCCATAAGGATGTTCAGGGAACTGGAGCATCTCCCATATGAAGACAGGTTGGGAAATTTGGGGCTGTTTAGCCTGGAGAAGAAAAGGCTGCGTGGAGCCTTCTAGTATCTGAAGGGGGCCTATAGGGATGCAGGGGAGGGGCTCTTCATTAGGGACTGTAGTGACAGGACAAGGGGTAATGGATTCAAACTAAACAGGTTTAGATTGGATACAAGGAAGAAATTCTTTCCTGTTAGGGTGGTGAGGTGCTGGAATGGCTTGCCCAGTGAGGTTGCAAGTGCTCCATCGCTGGCAGTGTTTAAGGCCAGGTTAGACGAAGCCTTGAGTGACATGGTTTAGTGTGAGGTGTCCCTGCTTATGGCAGGGGGGTTGGAACTAGATGACCTTAAGGTCCTTTCCAACCCTTACTATTCTATGATTCTATGATGTGCTTCAAGAGCACACATAGGTGTTCTCATTCTATAAGATGCACAGATGACAACCTATTATCCTTGAAATTTGTTATACAACTGAGATGAAACTATGGCAGTACCTTTCTTTTAATTTTACATTTATTCTATTTAATTATCAAACTGTAGTAGGTGACCGAAAGTGTCTACAAGGCATTTGCATAGTGGAAGACTGTTTTCATTTATGACAAAAACCTTCTTGGTGAAGATTTAAATCAGAGAATTTTGACCTCTGTCTCTGTTCAGGGTTCAGATTGGATTTTGGTAAATGTTCAAATATTTTTACATCCCCAGAATTTGTTTTCATTGCCTGCAAATTATCTAGTTCCAGCAGGGACCACAAAACAGTGTGTACTCAGTTGAAAATTCCCTTAATTCAAACTCAGCTGGTTTAAATTGATCCAAAAATCCAAGACTGAGGTGTTTGTGGGTTTTTGTTGTCTGTTTTTTTTGTTTGGTTGGGTTTTTTTTAAACAGTCATTTTGAAGCCTTCTGAAAGCAGATGGATATTAAAAATATCCTCACCTTGATCAAAACAAGCCTGATCACATGCAGTGAATCCTATGTTTGATTGTCTCAGCAAAGAAACCAAAACCTGAAGAGCTGATTGGCTTCCACACCCAGAAATGGCTGATGTCTGATGACTGGGAACATGCCCAAGAGGCACTCACGGTCTGTGTTCTGAAGAAAAGTGGCCCAGCAGAAGTTGAAACCAGTCTTTTTATGCCAGATATGTTTCTTCTGTCCAAAGACCAGTAAACTTCTTTGAAAGAATCAGAGTAGAATCACATTTGCAAGTATACTGGTTTCAACAATGGATCTGTGAAGAGTTGGGGTGCAAGGTAGGCTCTGCTTTTCCTGGGCCTATGTGAATTGGTGTTCATATTTTTGTGGTACTGTTGTTTGAATTGACTTTATGGCTAACTGAAATGACTTTATTGTCATTGACAGAGGAAAGGAGTGTATTGAATTCACATCACTTCCTTTAGTGGAAATTCCTTTTCTAATCTGTAAATGTTCTTTATTCTCCTGAAGTACATTAGACTGCTGTGCATTATTAAGTGTTGCCTGTGTTTTCTGTGATAGGCGTCAGTAAAGGAGTTAATTAAAGCCTCATATAACTAAGCTTTGAAATAAATAAGTGTTAGGAATTCCATGGCTCAGCTCTTCTGTGCCAAAAAGGATGTCTGGGGCTCAAAAGTATCTATTTTGACAGACTCTTTTCTTTTCCTGAAGTTGTATCCTGGGGGGTTTTGGTGTCTGTGTTTTAAGATATTTTCTTCCTCTTTGATGGGTTGTTTTCAATCCAGTTGCTTTTAATTATTCTATGATTCTAATGATCTGGCTTGCAGCATGGCCCCAGAAGCAGAAAAGTAAGGGCAGTGAATTTTAGAAAGGAGGTAGAGCAGTTGCAAGGAGGAAAGAGAAAGGAATTCTTTATGCTGCTTGCACCTCAGAAACAATTTCCATATTCCTGTGGAATGGTTTGTAAGTTTTAGTAATGCTTACAGATTGATCTAAGTAGAACTGCTTTTCTTTCCATTGGTGTTTTCTAGCTTGTTCACAGTGAAATAATGGTTTTAATACAAAACTAAACAAGTGATAAAGAATCTTTCATGAAGTTAAAGTATAGACATGAACTAAGCTGCTGAAAGCTTAGACTTTCTAACTCTTTACAAGCATGAGTAGTAAGCACAGAACTAGTCCATGACTGCTGGAATGTGTGGGTTGCTATCTCCACTTTGCCAATTGCTGTGGTTGGTTGCTGCTTAGGAAGAGGTATGTCCAGAAGGCATGGTCAGAAATTGGGGGATGAGGTAGTGATTATTAGAAGACTCCTAAAACGTGTCATGGGAACTGAAGCTGTTACATGATTTTGTTGTTAAAACTAATGAACAATACATCTGCAAACCAAAACCCCACCAAACCAAAAAGTAATTTAGAAATAACAGATCAGGGCCCTTTTCTTCTATCATATTCTTTCCTGTTAGGGTGGTGAGATGCTGGAATGGGTTGCCCAGGGAGGTTGTGAGTGCTACATCCCTGGCAGTGTTCAAGGCCAGATTGGATGAAGCATTGGGTGTCACGGTTTAGTGTGAGGTGTCCCTGCCTGTGGCAGGGGGTTTGGAACTAGATGATCTTAAGGTCCCTTCCAACCCTGTCTATTCTATGATTCTATATCTATATTACACTGTCATTTTACCAAATTTTTAGCTTGTTATATTAACCCTTCTGAGCTTAAGAAAGAATTTTGTATATAATTACCAATGTGACTCCAATTTCTGTAATGAATCTTTACCTTGTGACTTGATTTCATTAGGGACAGTAGTGATAAGACAAGGGGTAATGGGCTAAAACATGAACAGGGGAAGTTTAGACTGGATATAAGGATGAAGTTCTTTACTGTAAGGGTGGTGAGGCACTGGAATGGGTTGCCCAGGGAAGCTTTGAATGCTCCATCCCTGGTAGTGTTCAAGACCCAGCTGGACAGAGCTTGGACATGGTTTAGTGTGAAGTGTTCCTGCCCATGACAGGGGGGTTGGAACTAGATGATCTTAAGGTCCTTTCCAGCCCTAACTATTCTATGATTATATTATTTATTTTGCTTAAGTCTCTTGAAATTACTTTCAGCTAAACTGGAAAATTCCTTTCTTCTGAAAATTCATATTTTACAATTAGTTTAAAAACTTACCCATGGAGGTAAGATTCTGGAATAAAATGGAAACTTTTCCATATACCTAATACAAAAAAGTGTCATGCTCATTTCTATATATAGTGAGTAGAACAGATTGGCATTTCTTTTGGAAACATTTTTTGGAACCAGATGTATAATTTCTAAAGGTAAAATTTAAAATTGGCTGTATCTTTCTGAAGCCTGTTGCAGGCTTGTCTAAAGTAAATGCAGTTCCTGAGTAGCTGGTGTCACTAGCTGTTGCAGAAACTGTATTTCTCTCATGAGTCATGTTACTTCGTGGATTTGAGTACTTAATAGTTAATTTTATTGTTACTTTTTCTGTTCTTTTGAAAGCATGTCCAAGTACCTTGCTTGCTCAGACCCTTATGGGGCAGGCACACAGCTTTCTTGTTACATGGTCAATGCTGTTTCACTCCACATTGTGTTGGGAGTATTCAGCATGTCTCAGGTTAGACATTACTGATAGGGGAGGATGATAATTTATAAAAATGTTCCCCCACCATTTCAAATGCATTTTGAATGATGCCCTTCACTTCTTTAAACTTCTTTCACATTAGCACAAAGGTTGCTGAGCACTCATACTGTAACATGTAACAAGTACACTTTTATTTAAAACAGCCTAGAATCTAGTTCCTATCACAAAGCTATCTTACACAGAAACCTAGGGTATAACTCATATTTTTTAAACTGAGAAAGTACGCAAATTATGCCTAACAAGCCAAGCAAAAGGTTTTTCTGGTCTAGTGCGTTGAATGGGGTTCTAGAACAAAAGACTTTCTCTTAAGCCCTCTATTGTTGACAGGTGACAGGTTAGTTTATTGTTGGTTTCCAAGTCTTGCACACCAACCAGTTGAACTGGTGTAACTGAACACTCCTTTAAAAGATGTAGTTAACAATTTTGACAGACCATGTGGGTTTTTTTGCCGGGGGAGGTTGGGTTTTTTCATTGCAGTGAGCTAGTCTCGACTAACATCTGAGCTCCCACTCAGCTGCTTGCTCACTCCCTGCAGCTGGGCAGGGAGAGAAAACAGGAGGAATGGGTGAGAAACCTTCCAGGTCAAGAAAAGACAGGGAAATATCTTACCAATGACCACTGAGGGTGAAACAAACTCGACTTAAGGAAAATTACTTTGTTGCCAATTGAAATAGATATTTAATTACTCATTCAGGTAGCGGGAAACAAACAAGTATGAACACCTTTTGCTACCCTTTCCCAAGCTCAAATGCACTTTGTTTTCTCTTGAAAAAGATGATGCAGACCTCTGCTTTTTCCCGCTTTCCTCTCCCCCTTCTCCTCCCTTGATAATCCTTGGTTGAAATGTTTGAAGTTAAGGACTATAATTCTGTAAGGCACACATTGTTCCCCTATACTCTGACCTGCATGATGTGCCTAATAGTAATTAGTATTAGCTGATAAAGTTCATAGATGGAAATTAGTCAGTACAGATGAATAAAGGAGCTTTCCTTCTTACTTCAGGTAATTAGTAGTTAGTTGACGACCACAAATATGCATAGATTTGTACCCCTAATTCCTTTTTAAAAGTATACACTTGGGTGTTGTGTAGAGGTGTATCCAGGTCTATATCTGTACTCCTTTAAACATCATGCTGATTGTGGCTTCAAGTAGTATCTTCTATTAAAAGACACATTACTACTCTCTTTGCTCAGGTTGATGTGGTAGTTGCATGTCATAAGACAGTAGGATCATAGGTGGAAGTAGTGATCTTCTATTATAATAGAAGTTAACATGGAATCTCCAGAAGACAGTAGAGACAGTATTTCACCAGAAAATATTTCAGCAGCAGATACTGTTGACGGCATAATAACAACTGTTGTTTTTTCTTCTAGGTATTAAAATGGGTTGAAGAAGCTGTTCAAGCCTCCAAAGTGCATCTCTTGTCTACAGACCATTTGACAATGGCTGTAAATACTTGGCAGATCCCTTTTGATCCAAGTTTGAAAGAAGTTACAGTGTCCTTGAGTGGTCCTTCACCAGCAATTGAAATTCATGATCCATTAGGTGAAGTAGTTTGTACCTTCTTTTGTAATAGCAAAAAGAGGTGAATGAAAAAAAAAAACAAATCTCTACTGGCTCCAATAGGGAAACATTCTGAAACACTTCCGCATTCTGAAAACCAGTATCAGTGTTTGAGGATGTTTTAAATTTTGTTTTATTTTTAAAATATAGGATCTTTGGATATTTTCACTACTGACATTAAAGTTAATCCAGAAGTTCCAACTCTCTGACTTGGAGGAAACTGGAAATCTCCCTATTCTGACCACTTCATTTCAGCTCCATCTACTTTCTTACTGTTTGTCCTTTATTCCAGATTTCTGGACACTTCTGGTTTTTATGTATTTATGTAGTCACTGAACCATCATTTAAGGATTATACATGATGGTTGCATTTTATGTGGTGAAAGGTATACTGAGCTCTAGATTCTTTGAACCGTAATCAAACTCTGTCTTGTGTCCATGTGTGAGAATGCAATGGCAGAATTGGTTATTAGTTTGTAATTGAAGGCATTTTTTAAACAAATCTACTGTTTGTTGTTATGTTGATGCTTTAGGAACCTGGAACTGGAAATAAATTCATATCATACTTTATCTTCTCTGAATGGCTGTTGGCTAAGGTTATAGCTTCAGTTTTGTTATCTTTGAAATATTTTATGCATTAAATGAGTTCCCTGCAATATAACCTGTTCTGTCCTCCACTGAGGCATTCTTGTTTGTTTTCAGGAAAAAAATTTGCTTATACTGTGTCTCTTCAAACCATGATAATGTGCAATCCTGGGCGCAACTGTCAAGCTTACCTGAAGTTGACCCCATGTGTATGTTTTCCTTAGCCGAAGTTGACACCTCGTCTATATGTTTTCCTTTCTTATTGGTCAGCTCCATGCACATAAATCCACATAGTTTCACTGAAGTTAGTTGGAGCATATCTAAAAAGGACTTAAAAATTGATGATGGGACATTCCATTCTCAACTTCAGCTTTCCCTTTAGTGCTGATGGTACTTCATAGTTAGCCTCAAGGGAGAGAAATGCCTCTATAGAGAACCAGCTCCTGCATACAACCATTACATATTTGTATGTACAGGTTGACATATAAAGTGTGGTGCAGTATGAAAATTTACACTCTAATGAATGTCTAACAGGCTGCTAATTCCATGTGAAGATTTTGTATGTATTCCTTCTTTTAGTCACAGGTTTATGCTCCTCTGCCAGGAGAACCTGGCTTGTCAGTATTTTTACTGTGGAATTTATCTTGCTTGAAATAAGCCTAGAGGGTGGAAGAGTAAGCGCGATGGCTGTTAGGTTAGGGCAAGTCTAAGATATCATTCAGGTGAGTTTGCTTCTGTGCTGCCTTTTTCACTGAAAGTGGAGTATTTTCTGTGAATAAGACAAGTTATTTTTCTTACAGCTGGGTTTCCCACAGCTCTGTATGGCTGCAGGCTGTATCAATTTTCCCAAGTGAATGAAAAGAGTGAAAATAAATGAGCTTTTTTTGTATTTTAGCAAAGTGTTGCAGGGAATTTTGCCTCTTGTAAATTGTCATTCACTGCTAAGTAGTAAGTCAAGTATCAAAAATGCATCAGTACAGAACAATAATACTGTAGTTACTCCCTGTTGGTTTTTTTTAGGCAAGCATATCAGTAAAGGATCAGGACTGAATGAATTGCTAAATATCCACAACTCTGCAAAGGTAGTAAATGTCAAAGATCCAGAGCCTGGAACATGGACAATTAAGGTAAAATTATTGCAGAAATCATGTATAACTTGTCCTAAAGCTTAAAAGAGGTTGTATACTGATTGACTACATTTAACATAGATATTCATAAATATCCTTTCTGACCTATATGTTGTGACTTACTTAGAAGGCAGTAGTACACAACCCTTATCAACATAGTAACATAATAGATGTTACTATATTACATCAAATTCTTCAGCCATTCTTTCCTTTGGATGACAAGAAGATGAAGCAAGCACCAAAATTCTGGACTCTAGTGTAGAGGAAGTGGGCACTTTGGTAGGGTCTTTGCTGTGTGTAACATGTTTGGAAGATGGGGAGAAGGAGATGATATGCATTTTTTAGGCCAGAGATTACATTAGTAGGTTCTCAAAATCAATAAATGTGTATTCAATTTAAAATCCTTATCAGTAAAGTATTTAAATACTATGGTATGGTAAACAAATTTGTTCATGTGAGAGCTATCCTAGCACACAGAGTTGCAGAATGCACCCTAAAAGAATTGGAAATGTTAAGAAGTTCAGATGAAAATGATCAGGAGCTATATTCAACAAGAAAGGATCATGAACTCTGCTGAAATGATCTTGAAACTGACTGTAGTGACCCCTAGATTAAGCTCCCTGTGTGAAAGGTTGCTACTCCTACAACAGAATGTAGGAAAATTCCTTGAGTTTTGCTGAAGGATCTTTACACTGGTCACAATTAGTATGTACTGAAAGACAACCTTCTGGTTGTGACAGCTGTAGCAATCAACCAGCTCCTGGTTAATGATATATTAACATATTTGCTTCTGAAATGAAAGAACAAAATATCTTAGTGAGGAAAGGGCCCCTTGGAACTATGGCTCTAGAGGATTTTCTTTGGTTGGCAGTGCTAGTTCGAATGTTTGCTGTTGGACACAAATGAGTGCTGAATCATGGTTGTGAGGCATGTGGTGAAAACGTGTAAAGACAATAACCTCCAAAAGCGCTTACGACCTGCTGCTACACAAAAGAGTGTGGAGCTATGAGCTGAAGCCAGTGTAGCTAATAACTTTACCATTCATAGATTAGTAAATGTATGCATAAAACAGGTATAAGTCAGGAACAGAAAGTGGATTGTTTAGACTACCCTTAACCCTAATTTAGCAGAGATTCAAGTTAATACAGTTTAGCAGGCCAAAAACTTGTGTATCTGAAACCATAACAGTAAAAAGGGATGAGCAAGAGCACTCTTATTATAATACAGTAAATTCTGAGATGCCTTAAAATCTGTGCAAGGCTTAACTGTTTATGTAGAAATCACACTTTTTAACTATGTTTTGTGGACAAATTATCTTCAAACAAATGCAGTTGAATCTGTACCTTGAGCTGGTTTGTAGGGGACAGCATGTTGTGACACAGGTGCTTAGGGTGGGGGAGAGGAAGGAATACATAATGAACAAGTTTTTATGTACTCTTTTCAACTCTTGTGTGACTGTGACCTAAATTGGCTCATGCTTTTTCTTATTGTTATATACTTTTTTATGTAGGTCAAGCAGCATGATCCTAGTTTTCCTAAATTGATGTGGAAAATAATCATATTGGTATAGGTCCCTTCCAACTGTACTATTCTATTCCAGAAGCGTAAATACTTTAGTGTCATGTTTGAGGAGGAAGTCAACTGTGTAAGGTACCTTCATAGCTACATTCACAATGAGGTATGCTGAATGGATGCATGCTGCATAGGGCTGTGTCCATGACATAAGCACAGAGGGAATTTGAAAATGACTATTAATTCAAATACAGCAGTGTAGGGACTTATTGATACTGTTGCAGAACTGGAGCTAGCAAGCATGTTGAACACAGCAACTCTATGGAGAATTGTTTGGATATCTGACAATGCTTCTAGGACCAGAAATGCTGAAAAACATGGTATAGAGGTAGCCTGGTGGTCTAGTAACATTAGACATATCGGGAACTGTGAGAACTTTTCCTACAGTCAGTTCCTCAGTATTCAACTGTGTAACTTGTTGGAGTCCTTTAGGTTAAGCATGCAATCCAGCAAACATTCAGTGCCCTGCAGCACAGAGAAACAGAGTGCAGAAAAATCAAAAGACCAGTGTGATCTCTCTCTGACCCTGCATGGCTGTTGCTAAGCCGAGACCTTTTTGGATGTGAGCTGAGCCATGTGGAACTACTTGTGTATGCCTGCACTGTGTTTCCCAAATTTCTGGATTCCTGTAATTGCTGGAAGAGGAGCTTGCCACTCTTTTAGGCTCAATGTGTAATACCTTTCAGTGCTAATAAGGTCTTCAAAAGCTGAGCCTGGCACTCACCATGGTGCAAACTGCCAAGTGGCTCAGCTGGAATCAGGCCAGCATGCTCAGCTAGATGCAAACCAGTCCTGGCTAAAGCATCAGGCTGCTCCTGCAGTGAGGGCCTTTAATTTATTTGTTTTTGTTTTTCTAAAATCAGCGTAATGCTGTCTCCAGTTCTGTGGAGAATAAGGCATTCAAATGTAAGCGTTTTGGGTTAAAAAAAACCCCCAAAACCAGTATGGAAAACAGTTAAAATATCATAATTATGATAATCTCTATGAGTAAACCAGGTCTTAATTAGGCTTGTGCAAAGAGCTTATATAGAAATTTATCACTGGAAGTGCAAGAAGTTATCATTCTAGTATGATAACAAATCATGGTGAGCTAAACAGCATTAGACACTGCTAAATCAACTGGAGAATTATAAATCCAAGAAGATTCCACCATAATCCACAAACAAGTGTTGGTGTTATTTCAGTGCTCAGTGAATTCTTTAAATCACAGCTTTGAGTAATATAAAATGCCTCCTGTACTGCAGAACACCTGTAGTTGCCTTGAGGTATTAGAATTATGAGGACATCAAATATGGGCATGTATTTTTTAACTAAGTTTTCCTTCCAGGTCTGCTTCATTACAGATTTTTCTGAGGTAAAAGGCTAGCCAAATAGAAGCAGAGAGAGGTTGTGTTAATCAGGTAGACATCAATTTGTCATACTGTCTAAATGGCTGTTCCTAGAGAGCTAGTTACAAGAAACAACTGTTCAATATTAATATGCAGCTGTATCAGAGGAGGTTACTAAACTGTTTACTAAATTGTGTGTTTGAGAATGGATCAGATAATACTCTTTTGACAGATAAAGCTCAGTGGAATTATTTCATTTTAATACTGATTTTCTTTCACATTGCAAGTCTTGTGTGCTGTATCATCTCCCTGAACAAAGTATCTGTGTAGGTTCTAATGCAGATCTGATCTTGGAATAATATAGCTTAGATATCACTCTTCACAGCCTCTTGATTCTTACTACACTCCCCCCTCACACACCCCATTCTCCCCCGCTTTGAAATTGTCCATGGTTTTGTCATTGTTAAGTCTGTAAAAATCTAACCCATGCTCAGGACAGTGCAGCAGTGGTGGGGTTTTTTTTTTAGGTGGTAGCTGTGTTTGTTTTGGCTTCTTCCCTCCCCAACACTCTAAGGGTCCCTGTGCACTCTTGGCAAGTAGCAGCTGTCCTTTTTCTTTCTCAGCACAGAATGATAGAAAGTAACATAAAGATAAATCAAAAAATTTGTGAAATTGAGGACTTGCATAAAAGCAACTGTACCCTCAAACAACATAAAGCTCAAACAACATAAAGCTAAGCCTATTCAAGAGTGGGTGGACAAGTGGTGGTTGCTTGTGATTATCCCACACACACCTCCCTCCCACTCCACCATTAAACCAGAATGATGACCTGGAGGTGGAGAGTAGAGATGAGAAGTACTTATGTATCCTGTGCTTTCCAATTGAGACCTTGTCTGGGAAAGAAATGAATCATTAATATACAGTGTTGATTGAGGCTGGTCTCTATTTGTCACTTTTTTCATGAAATGTGCCTATGATATCTGCACATCCCTCATGGGTAAAATTAGCTTTGTGTATGTTTAAAAAGGGAGCTAACTAATAAATGAAAAGGTAAGATAAATTATTGAAGTACTGGAAATAAATTATTTATATATATTATCAGCAAAAATTTTACACTTATTTTTCTGTTAACTTGTGTTTCACTTACTGTTTCATAGTATACTTCATAATGGTCAAAATCCTAACTTGTATGTAGTCTCCCATTACAGTAGCAGGCATGTGACAAGTGGTTGTTGCTCTGGTGTATTTATGGTGTGATTTATCCCTGAGACAAATTACATCTTTTTACTGATACTACAATTGTAGGGTCAAGTATCTAAAAGTAAAACTTTATTAAAGGAATTTTTACTTACAATGTTTGACATACGCCTCCTTTCTATCTTTTGGGGTTTCTTTAATGAAAGCTGACTTCTATCTACTGAGCTCAATGGCTGAATCAGAAACTCTGTGACTCCTGAAATGCTGATTATGCAGATGGTCTTTTGATCTGTTGCTTTTTCAGACCTCGAGCAGTGGAAGGCATTCTGTTCGGATCACAGGTCTCAGCACTATTGACTTTCGAGCTGGGTTTTCTAGAAAGCCAACATTAGACTTCAAAAACACATCCAGCAGGCCAGTGCAAGGTTAGTTTCCACTTTAGTCCATGGTAAACAATATACATTTTTGGGTCCACCAAGTGAAGTAGAACTCTGTAGTGGTCTCTCTGGTGAACTTTAAATTTGGGGCTGCTATTGGTTGGATCTTGGGACTTGATTATGAGAGCACAGCCAACATTCCTGTTTTATCATACTCCAGTATAACTTTCTATTAACTTGTGGTGTTTTCCCCTACAAAAATCCAGGTATTTTTAGCTATGAAAGCTTCCAAATTGCCACACTGTTTCTCTTACTTTTGGAGCTTCAGAAAAAGTCTTTGGCTCTGAGGCACAGTGAGGAGTTAATAAAGAGGCTGCTATTTGAGAAACACCTATTGGAAATCAGTAATTTAAATCCTAATCAGTGTTGTGTCTCTTGACAGCTAATAAGCAGAGCATAGCTTAGTGTTTTGCTGCTTAGTATGTAAGAGTTGAAGCTGAATGTTGCATTTCTGGGATAGGGAACCATATGTATGGAATTTAACTCTTCATTTTTAATTATATATATATATATTTTTTTTAGCACTTAAAATAGCATGTTTCTGTTTTTCTAGGGATTCCTACCTTTGTGCTGCTAAATACCACTGGGATCTTTCTTCCAGCTAGAGTAGACAGACTGGAACTTCTGAGTATTACAGGGGAACTTCTTAAGACCTTGCCTGTGAAATACTATCCTGACAGAAAGCCGTATGGACTGTGGAATATTTCTGACTTCATTCCACCAGATGAAGCCTTTTTTGTTAAAATAATGGGCTATGACAAGAATGATTATCTTTTTCAGAGAGTTTCAAGTGTTTCATTTTCTAGTATAACTCCTGGTAAGAGATTTTAGCCTGTCTTGAATTTATATTTCTCATATTTAAATCAGTTAAAATTGATATCTAGTATTTTTTTTTTTTTTTTCAAAAAAAAAAATAATTTTTTTTCTTTTTTGTTTCATTT